>APFE031006156.1:84868-102225 GCA_000404065.3 Pinus taeda
ATAGAAAGGAGGCCTTTTCATTTGTATCATCCAAGAATTGTTCATTTATGTAATGTAAAGGAGGTTGCCCCCTCGAAGAGGCTGAATTCTAAGGCATTGATCTATCTTTTCTATCTTTTCTTGAGCTGGTTTCATAACACTGAACATGCCCACCACCGACCCTTCCTACCATTCAGATTCGGTTGGTCAAATAGACACTGCAAACTGTTGTGATCACTCATCAATGTAAACCTCCTCCATATAAGATAGTGTCTCAACATCTTCAATGCATGTATAATCGCTGCCAACTCAAGATCATGCGTGGGGTATCTCTTCTCGTGCTCATTTAGTTTTTGTGACTCATAACATATCACTTGTCCATCCTGCATAATGACTCCGCTAAGTCCTTTCTTGCAAGCATCTGTGCATACAACAAACTCTTTTCCCAGATCTACAATCTTTAACAAGGGTGCATGTGTCAACAACTGCTTAAGCTTCTCAAAACTAGCGTCACACTCTTTTTTCCATTCAAGCATCTTACCTTTCCTCTACAATGATGTGATAGGATAAGAAATCTGTGAGAATTTCTTTATGAACCTCCTATAATAGCCTCCAAACCCCATAAAAGACCTCACCTCATCCATATTCTTAGGAGCTACCCAGTCCATGATGGCCCTTACCTTTTATGGATATATTGCAATGCCCTCCTTAGAAACAACATGTCCTAAGTAATGTACCTTAGTCTGAAAGAAACTACACTTCCTGAGATTAACATACAACTAATTCTCTCTCAACAATATCAACACTGCTGCTAAATTATCAGTATGTTCTTCCTCATTTTTAGAATATAGCAATATGTCATCAATGAATACGATAACAAACTTATCCAAATTTGGACACAACAAACTATTAATCAAGCACATAAATGTAGCTAGAGCATTAGTTAAGCAAAATGGAACTACGACAAATTCATAATTCCCATACCTTGTCCAAAAAGATATCTTGTAAATGTCCTCTTTGATTCGTAGCTGATGATATTCAGATCTTAGATCAATATTTGTTAACATGTCTGCTCCCTTCAGTTGATCAAACAAGTCATCAATCCTCAACAACGAATAACTATTCTTGATGGTCACTTGTTCAACTTCCCGTAGCCAATGAAAAAACTGAGAGTACCTTTATTCTTTACAAACAAGACTAGTGTGCCCCATGGTGATACACTTGGCCTAATGTATCCCTTGTCCAAAATTTCCTTCAAATATAGCTTCAACTCTACCAACTCAGGTGTGCTCATCCTATAAGGTACATTTTATTTTGGAGCTACCCTTGACATTAACTTGATAGAAAAGTATACTTCCCTGTGAGGTGGAAACTTTGAAATATCCTTAGGAAATACATCCTTGAACTGCTGTAAAATTGGGTACCTTCTCAACACATCTTCATCCTCAACTTATATATCTTTGTCACTAGAAATGTGCACTCAAATAACACGCACCCTTTCCTATGATTGCACTTTGCTAGCATAGTTGTTACATCCTAACTGATGTGGATTTCTTCTTATGCTATAAGACTCTTGGTTCTCCATTATCATCAACACACTCAATGGCTTTGTCATAACAATCCACCTTGTTTATGTGAAGATACAATCAATCCATGCGCAACAACATATTGTATGATCCCAATGGTAATACATCAAATGTGTCGTGGTAGGCATACCATTCAAATCAAATGGACAAACTCTTACCCAGTGGTGAACTCGCTTCTTGGTACATGTAGCCAACTGCACTAACAGATATTCTTCATGCAATTCCTTACTCAAATCACACTTATCCACCAAGTGAGGACTAACATAGCTATAAGTAGATATAGGGTCAATCAAAATAGAAATAACTTGATCACAAAGCTTACCATCCATCTCAATGATAGATGCACGATGGTTTTCTTGTTTGTTATCGAATGCTACGTAGATACGAGGAACGCTCTGACCAACATCCCCAATAGTTTATGCATCATGTGCACTATATATCTAAGGCCTACCACCCTTATTCTGTGGACAATATCTCTTGTGATTATGTTTTCCTCAAGTCCAACACTCTATAATATTCCATCCTGCATCCTTATTCTGCTCCTCAGATCGATGTCACTATCGTCTATCTGATGCATTGAACTTCTTAGATGGTGAAACATTCTATTTATTATCTATACCTTGAGGTCTTGCTCACTTTCTGTCCCATTTTCCTTTGCTCTTTGCGTTACCTTTCTATTCTGGCTTAGTCTTAGATATGTGCTTCGATTATTCATAATAATGCCTTAAATTTCAAATTGTCTCCTCTAAATATTTAGGCTCATCGAACTCAATCATGTGTTTGAATGCAATTGATAATCCACTAATGAACCTCTGAATCTTTGCCTTCTCCTTCGTGAGATAAGGAACATACCTCAGTAACTCCAGGAACATGCTTATGTACTCCTCATCTGTCATGAATCCCATATTTAGCTCATAGAATTGTTTTTCCCTATCATCAAAGTATCTCTCTGACAGATACTTCTTCTTGAATAGCCACTCAAGCTCACTCCAAGTCAAGTCTTCCTCATGAATACATCCGAAATTCTTCATGTCTTCCCACCAAATGTCTGCTTTACCTTTGAGACTGAATGTAGCTACTCTAGCTTTCATGTTCTCTTAATAGTCATGTAACCTAAAGAACTTCCTCATCTCAAGAAACCATGCCTTTGCATCATGTGCTTTCTTCATCTCTCCATTAAAAGTAGGTCGCTTTGCTTTATTAAAATAATCTAGAAAGTATAGCCTATCACTCTTCCTATATAGATGATAACAATGACGATCATATTACCTATCTAGAGTGTCCAACAATCTACCATCTCTAACCATGTCGTCTCTATCTGACCTATGACCACCATGCGACCTACTACCATATGCCCCATTAGTTCTGGCCTCCTTCTCATAACTGATCTGACGTAGTCCTTTTCACTGCAAATATGACAAACTCTGAAGTATCAATGAATTTTCCTTTGCTCGTTTCTCGTATGCCTACATGATTCTATCATTATCTACCTTACAACTCCTTATTTCTTCCTTTAAGCTTCTCAATTTATCTTCCAAATTGGAAGAGTTCCTAACACCGTACTTCTCATTTGATTCAGAGGGAGATTCTTTGTAGTCTACCATCTTTCTAGCCATTTGATATTTCTTCCTACAAGGTATATTATGTCAGCTAAACCAAATCACAATAAATCAAAATACATTAGTATAGCTCAGGGAGAATAAATTTTCTACAAGATCAACAAATCAAAATGATACATGTATAATATAATCATGACAACATATAGAAACATAACACATAAACATATAACCATGCAACCATAATTCTAGCTAGCGTATAGTCGTCAATGCATGGCCTTAACAATAACTCATACCATCACCTCAGGCATGAAACCAACCACTACATAACTATACACTTGACCACATAAAAACATGAACATGCATAATAAATGCATAACCAATAATGCACATGCATGAACACATGTAATCAAGCATAAACGGACAATACTTGTAACCAAACCTAGAAGAATGATACATGTATCCAAGCATACAAGAATGTAGCCAAACATATGAGAATGTAACCAAGCATGCAAAACAATACATGTAAGTGACATATAACAACATGTAACAATTCATACACTCACGATGATGCATCCAAAATGACAACATCAACTTCCACATGGAGACATCGCTACAACCATGATCAACAATATGCGAATGTAATAAGAACATGGAGTGCAAGTGTAAGAGACACACATGAAATCGATATGCATGCATGACCAACACATAACCCATCTAGTCCGAGGGGTGAACCATTCTCTGATACCACTCTATAACACCCTCCTCCCAGATCTACCCAAGTAACATGCCAGTCAGGGTAAACATGCGATGAGAGGAGACTGTGATATGATTTGACCTCCTAAGTCACATTAAGGACATTGAACTAACGAAAACACACCATACAAACATTCAAAATCATCATTAGGATCATCAAGAACCAATCCAACCTTTCTGCCAACTAACCCATGGGTCCCGTTAAGCTTTTGGACCATTTGACCTCTCGACACTCTGATGCTACGGGCATGCCAGCATTCAAGGACCTCTGCATGCTCTCACAAGACTATAAGCCAACATTAGGGACTTTTTTGCTCAGTTTTGTGCCAACGTCCCTAGGATTTAAGCCACATTTTCAGGCCTAGAGCTCAGGCCACTGCCTAGAATTGAATGACAACTTTAGAATAATAAGATAACATGGAAATAATAGTACTAATGCAATTGATTGAATAAGACCTTAACTGGACCCCTACTAGCCATGATAGGCATTTCTTCAAACATATTATGAATATCTAATCTACATGTGTAAATAAGAGAGTTGAGCATAGGGGTCTCATACTTAGCTAAGAATCACTAAGTAGCATTGATGCCTCACCACATCAATTTCCATTTCATCCATTAGGTCATACATACATTATTCATTCATTTATCAGTAGAAACATGATGAGAGACATACATAGCTACTACCATAAAACATATATATAACCATGATAATAGCAACTATTGGCTTGATGGGGCCTGGTGTAGGTTCAAAGTTATCTATGCCAACTAACGAAACCCTAACTGTTGGCCCTTTTGGCAACAACCCACGTAATGTACGTTGTAGTCTCACCCGAAGCAGTATTGGGGGATGGCAAAACTAGGTTTCTACATCCAGAGGCCTATGTGATAGGTTCCTGTGGTTCCTAGGGATTATTTCTATCTTCGGGAACCTTAGCCCTTTCGAAATAGATAATTACAGTAATTTACTTTAAAAACTTACAGATCTTCACAAATGCCTTTAATCATTCATAACATGCATAAATAGTATTGATCTATTACTTTCATGTAACTGATATACATTATTTCATATAAAGTGCAACATAGATTGAAAATACAAAAACTTATAGAAGTAAGAAATAATACACAGATGCACAGAAATTGGCTCAAAATTGTCTTTATAAGATATGATCATTCAAGTACGGACTTCTTTTCCCTATGCACTCAATTGCAAGGGCCCACGCACTTAGCCTGCAGACTTACCAAGGTCTCCATGCACTTAGTTGCATAAGCCTTCCCCTTCACCTAAGTATAGGAAACAAACCTTTCCTACCTCAGCCTACTTGTCCTTACAAATATTTCTATCAAGTAGATGATCCCTTAGACTCGCTATGACTCTTCTATTTATAGCCTTGCTTTTCGGGTCTCAAAACCTTCCTATCACCTACCAACCTACAGTACTAAAGCCCCTTTGACTCTGACTAGCTTTATGCTGCGCTTCCACAGTTCACAGAGAGTTTACATATTTACAAAACGAAATTAGAAAATTTACCAAAATTTATCCCAGGGATCCTATCCCAATAGGTCCCCAACACAATTTGGTGACTCGTCCTCGAGTCACTCAGCTAGTGTTGCAATCTTGTCATGGAGTTCATAGAACTCCATATTCAAAACCTGAAAATCAGTTGTGCTTTGCATGGTTGCCTGTTGTACTTCCTCGATGAGCTTCTCTATAGTAAGGCCTTCCACCATGAGGCCCATTGTTCTTTGTGTCTGCCATATTCCCTTCAACTTGTTCTAAACTGATGGAGTGAGCTAGCTGGCTTCCTCCATCCAAGGTTGGGTTCTGGCCCTTAGGATGGCCTCTTTCTGGTGCAATGCTTCAATTTCCATTTACATATTCTTTCCTTCATGTAAGCACATGAATCACTGGAGTGGTGATAAAGTGCGCGCAGTGGACCTTATTTCATCAAACTGTTGTTGCTTCTCCCTAAGGTCAGTGCCAATATTTTACAGAGTGGGATCCTCCAGTAAATATTTCTAGAGCTCCATGGCCTTCTTGAATAAGTTTGTGCAATCCTTGACTGCTACATCCAATGTAGCCATACCTTCCTTGATCTCTACTTCACGGTGTTCCCAAACTTCGGGCGGAGTGGTTGGCTGCAGCTACAATTGCAGCTCTGAAATCTATAGCTATAGCTCAAATCAAACTCTGTTGATTTCATTCTTTAATTCCCTAATTGACGCAACCAACTTTCATATCTTCTTTGTTGATTCTGCTTCTGTTGGAATATTAATTTTGGGAAGCGCATTACATGTCTATGTAATCGTTGCTTCCAAGTGTTGGTTGCATGTGGAAATCTCTTCTTTTTCTTTCAGTGCATGTGCCTTTTCTGTGAAGATATGCTAGTTTTTGGTCTTGAATTCAGTAATGACCAGTAGCACACATTTCTCCCTAATCCTCATCTCATCGAATACGCCTTGGTGCAATTTATGGAGGGCGTGGATAGTGAGGGTTGTAAGATTAATGTCCAGATCATTTATTTGTGAGAGTTGGGCGGTTGCTTCCTCTAATTGGGCACATAGGGCCCCTTCTGGTAATTGAATCACTCTCACATCCAGAGTCTGATCTGTATATAGGACTGTCACACTGGCTTGTTGTAGGCTCACATAAATCACACTTGCCTGACCAATGCTTGCTTGTAGTCACCTCGTCTGGATCTGCAAATCGCGAAAATCCTTCTGCACATCCCCCAACTCCTGTTGGTACTATTTCTCGAACTATGTCCATAACTATGTTGTTGTGTCACGAACCTTGTCACCAATCTCATCCAAGTCCCCCTCAGTGAGGACTAGTGGATCCACCTGGGAGAATTTGGTGGACTTTTTCTTCTTCCGTGGTCCTAAGGATTTTTGTGTTGGTCGTTTCTTGACCACAAAGGGGGTGCCCTACTCCACACTCCCGCCTCCTTCAACATCTGACTCCTCCTAGTCCTCGATGTGCTGAGAGGTAGACTCCTCAACCTCTATCATTGTTTCCTTGTATGCCCACCCTTTGTCAGTGACTTCCTTAACAACAAATTCCTTGTCATAAACCTCCTTAGTAGCAGCTACCTTATGCTACGCTACTTTCTCCTGAGCTGAAGCCTATTGGGCCTCCTTCTGTTTGTCTGCTATTGAGGTCTGCACGGTGGTACCTTTTGGTGCCTTGCTTGTTCCCATGCTTGGATCTGATGGAACTAGCCACTCGCTTGGCCATTTTCCAACATTATTTTGTACATCCACCATGCTCACAAGTTAAGGTAACTTTTACCACACCTTCTTTGGATCTTGTCTCGTGCGGATAGAAAAATTGTGAAAATCCACCTTGAATTATACATAAGGCTCTAATTGTTCATATAGAGTAAGTGACAACCTCAGTCTCTAGATGATCACTATGCGGATATCCATCTCTATGAGTAAGCAGAAAATCTTGGTCTCGGTGACCTGTGTTATGCTCCTATACCAATAGGTGTCATATTTCATGATTGACTGGTAAAGTGCCAAATATGCTCATCCTTTCCATGCTGCAAAGGTTCCATATTTCGATAAAAGTAAAAAAATAAAAAAATAAAAAGAGGGTATGCCCTAAAAGAAAAATCAAAGGGCAAAAAGAATGAAATGGTCAAAAAGAAAGAAATGAACCCCAAACAAAAAAAGACCAGGAAAGTCTGCAAGTCCAAATGCCACTACTATTCCATTTTTGCAAATAAAGCATTGTATGCAGCTTGTATACTTCATGCCACAACTGATGAATGGCCAAACAGCTTAATCTTGGCCAGTTCATGTTTAAATTTCCTGTTTTAGAGATAGAGAATAAAATCTGACCAAACTGTTTAATCTTGGAAGATAAGTAGATAGGTAGAGAAGCAAAGGTGCTCAACTATTTAATCTGAGCCCTTGGAAGAAATAAGTGCAGATTTAGGTAGGCTTACCATGCAAAGAAAAGAAAAGTTGAAAAGGGTTTGCTAGTCTAAATGCACCCAAAGAAGAGAAGAAAAAATGTTACGCAAAGTAGGCAGGGTAGGCAGTTTTGTTGTTGCAAAATGAGACTTGTGATCAATTTTTTCTCTCAATGTGTTAAATTTACTTCTATCACAAATGCAAAGCAGATTCCCTTGGAGCAGCTCAAGCGAGGGATGACTAAATCCCCTTCATCCTTTCCCCAAATCACTTACTAATGTCCCCCCTAAGATATTAAGATCTGCTTAATATCACAAAACAACTCCTTCCATCCATCTCATTTCATTTCATAAACATTGCCTAAGGTAAATTCCCATTTTACTTAGGAGAAATGTATAAATATCACATAAACCCCTCTTTTCCCCTTTAAGCCTAAGTTTCCTAACATTAATCTTGGCCCTTTCAGTCAAAATTCATACTAACTTTTAACTTTGTTATATAAATCCCACTTTATTTTCCTCCCCGTATTAAAAATATAATAAAATCCCCCTATAATATATATCCCCGCCCTGGTTGAAGTATAACCATAAGTATGTTCTTTGGGAATTAATAAGTTTACTTGAAACTTATTAAGAACCCACCTCCCCGTGCCCAAAGGAATTAATCAACAGCTGGTTGATTAATAACCAAACTCTGAGCTCTTAACACATAAAACCACGCCCATTCAACCTTCCGCAATGGGATGTGATTGGAAATCGCAGATCACAGTTTCACCCTGCCGCCTCCGTTTTCCCCTTCAAAACATCTGTGATGCAATATTGTGATGCGATCTTATCGCATATCGCATATCGCAGATCACATGCATAAGCTTTCTCTGACAAGGGCCTTAGTCATGTCGTCAGCACTACTTCCTTGTGTAGCGCTACGTCCACCTATTCATTCAACTGCTTGTCTTCCTTCATCTTGGATAACCTCTATGTCAGCGTGACAGTTCACATTTTGCCCTTAACTACGTCATAGCGCTATTGGAGTTCATGTGATCCCGTCTCTAGTATCTAGATGTTTGGGTCCTCCTATAAGCTGGTTAGGACCTCAAATGATTGCTCAAACAACTGTGTGTAGTCTACTACTGCACTTTCCACTACCGTGACTGCTTCTATGACAATGACCGCCCACTATTCCTTTACCTCTTGCGGTGTTGAAGGTTGGGCCCTCAACTAGAGCTCTATAATCTATAGGTTCAGCTCCAACTGAACCCACGACATCTCAGTTCGAGTGTTACGCACCCCTGTGGCCAATTTGTGGATGTAGACCTCGACTAGCTCCTCCTCTGGAATGACCAACTCTGGGACAATTCTGAATTCCTCCTCCATAACCTATATGATCTTCTTACTCTAGGTGGTCACCTCAAGTGCAGCGGCGATGAAATCATTTCATTGTAGGGCCATCTGTTCGTTGTTTATTCTTTTTTCGTTGATCACTTGGAGGGCGCGGTGCTCATGGGCCCTCAGCTCTGCAATTACTCCATCCTACAAGAGGTGGAGTGCTTTGCATGGAAGTGTTGGCCGGTTTAGTCCAACTCTCTTCAAGGCACAGACAGTGGGCCTTCCAACCTCATTTTCCATGGTTAGTGCTCCATCTAGCAGCATTATCGCATTGGAAGCCTTCATGCACAACACATCGGTAGCCTTTGATCTGTCGATAGCCAAGCTGGTAAACAATGCACCATCTTGTGACGCATGGGTCTACAACTCCTGTAGCCCGGTCTAGATGGTGCCTAGGATGATCTGATGCTGATTTTTAAATTATTGCAGTGCCTTCGTGGTGACATCTCTAACTGTGTCACCAATCTCATATAAGTCACCCTCTATCAAAGTGATAGGGTCCAACGAGGTCTTGGTTTCCTTGGATTTCTTTCTGGACCCTCCCTTCTCCAGCTCTTTCGAGTGCTTATTATGGGCAGACGTCTCTTGAGGGTCTGCACCATGTTGCTCTGTGTCCTCCTCTTCTTTCTCAAGTGAAGGTAACCACACACATTTTTTAGAGCCTTGCTCTGTGCCACCTGTCTATTTTCCTGCCTATTCCATCTGGGCCTTCTCAGCGGCCTCCTTTTTCGCCTTTTTGACCAGCTGTGCCATCTTCAGCTTGGCCTCTTCCTTCTTCTTCTATGTGGCGGACTTTCTTCCACCCACCACCAAGTTCATGGTAGTGCGCCACTCCGTCGGCCATTGCCATTTACCAAGCACCAAATTGATGGCATCATTTGTGGCTAGGTATGGAAAATCGTACCACTTCTGCACAGGGTAATTCTGTGCCCTAATTGATATTTGATGGAAATTAGCTTTAAACTCGGCATATCTCTATAGGTTAGCATATACCATGGGCGAAAATCATAGCTTGCGATTGATGGCCATCCTGATATTCATTTCCATCAAGATCTAGAAGATCTTGCTATCCCTAACATGCTCCACATCCTTGGTCGCTTACAGTGAAGCATACTTCCCTGCTTCAAGAAGGTCTAGCACAACTAAGGGGAACTGGCTCTCCTTTGGTACCTCCCACGCTACCAGCACGATCAAAAGCAATAGCCAATAGTGGAAGCTATTTCTTTTCTCTTGTGCTTCGTGGTAGTTTGCCAGGATCTCTCCATGAAGGTAGTCTGACTAGGTAAACTAGATTCCTTCCATACACTATTGTGCGAGCACGACGATAGGTGCCGGTACCTCATTGGTGCAACACTTCTACATCACCTTCCCTGCAAGGATCTGCATTTACACCTTCACAGCGGGGTGGAAGATGCTGGAGATAGCGTACCTATACGACTTCTTCACCAGTTTGAACTTCTCCTTCATTAATTTTGTGATTGCCTACTCGCCACCCTTTGCCGCCAAAGATGATTGTTGGATTCTTGCCTGTATATGGCAGGTGAGTGATTCTATGAATCAACATATCAGTGATGGGCATCAACTCCTCTAGCCTAGACACCCATCATGCACCAAGAAAAATAGTTGCTTTATGACCAAAACTATCACGAGGGTGTAGTTATAGTGCGACACCTAGGGCAGGTTCAGCAATCCTACCTTCTCTACCCCCTTAAGCCACCTTCTCAACTCCAACGCTATCATCCATGTATTCATGTCGATGATGAGGCACATCATCTATTCGGTTGCCAAGTTAGAGAACTTCTCATGCTCTACCAAGTCCCAGTCTTCGAGCTTCAATATCGGCACCCGTCCCAAATGCAGACTATCAAAAGAAATTTCATCCAGTAGCAGAGGCATTTACAAGGGAGTCTTACTTTCATCAATGTCCTTTGGGACCTTGGACTTAGGATTGCATATAGGGAAATACTTCGGAAACCATGTAATTGGGTCTGCACCCTGGGCTTTAAGCTCCTCTATTTCTACTCCTACATCCTCATTGTCCATCGAGATGTCTTCGATATCCTCCTCCTCTGCTTCTAGGTTTATAGCCTTGCCTTTTTCCTGGGCATTGGGCTTTGGTGGGTTTCATCTTGGCGACGTGCACACCAGTATGGAAGGTTGCTTGCCCTTCTTTTCTTTCATGGTCTCCTTGGTTGGGGTTGGCTTTGGTCTCGGCATTCTCGGGAATTTATGGAACTCCGCTAATACTTTGGCCACTACCGGAGCAACTACTTTTGCCTCTCTCTCCATTGTCTGTGTTTTCTTTTCCGTGTCTTTTTCAAACTCTCTAAACATGAAAAAGATACAGAGTTTTTCCTTCATCGAACTCATTAAAATTTAAATGACATCGAATTCATCACCATGACAGACGTGGGCTTCTCCTTCCTAGAGCTTGTTAATCTTACTAGGTCAGATCTATTTGAAGTATGGAATTATATTACAAGCATATTCTATCCCCTTCAAGATTTTGATAAAAAATAATTGGTGCACTTGCCAGGAATGGTGGTGGAAAATGGAAAATTTTTACTAGTTGTGTCAGCAGCCTGTCACTCTTGAACATGACACTCTTTTACTTCGTGTCGGGTTGGGATATCCTCGCTTGATCATTTACCTTCCTAGGTTTGGGTCATCCACATTTTTCCTTTCCATTTGGTCTCTGCCATGTCATCATGACCTCCAATCTTATGGATCCAAAGAGCTACTAAACTCTAAAGTCCTATCGCCAATATGTTCAAGAGTTAATCCTTCTATATTTTATACTCATTCCTGATTCTCTGTATCATCCATAATCATTACATCCCCTTTTCTCATGTCGATTATGTAGGATACATCATGGCCCTCCTTCAACAAGGTTACTTCCTGTCGACTTCAACTCATTATCTTGGAAGTTGGCTGAGAGACTCCCTTCCAGTACTTTAGAGCTTGCATGCCCTAACGGAAATTTCTTCACACTCGATGATAGGTTCTCATCATTGGATTCCGATCGAGCGACTTCTCGGGCGTTTGACTTCAATTCCTTATTCACACTCCATGAATTGTGTTGTTGGTACCTTGAGAGCCATTGGAATTATTGGTGGTTTCTCTCGCACTTGTTATAGGTTCAAATCATCGACTGGTAATCAAGAAACTTTCTAGAGTGTTTGATTTCGACACATATATTCACATGTTATAATTTGTACTTTGATCGGGTCGTGTTGGAGTGCAAGACCCTGGGCTCAAATTACAAAAGTCTAGGTTGTGAGGTGATGTGACATGGTCATGCTTATATACATGTATCTTTTAGATGGATGGTTGTGACCATACCATGAGTTTGTTATATGTGATCCTTCTCATTATTGGATGGTTGTGCCAATACCTTGGATCCATTTACATGATCTTTTTCTGGATGGTTGCATTCCTACCATGATTCATGTATATTTTATCAGAGATTTCAGTGATGTATATGTATCCATCCTTGCAGGGTTTCCGATGATAGTTTCCGGTTCCATGCATATACTTTTAAAGAATTTCACCCCTCACTCTTGTTCGACCTTCACACTTTAGGGGGCATCTATTACACAACATTTTGTCACTATCCCTGTACTCCCTGTTCCTTGATCCTATAGGACCTCTATAGTGAACCTCATGTGTTTTCCTATCATGAATAGCATGTCTTTACATCACTCTTCATTTGCAAAACATTTCCCTCTTACATCATTTCCAGAGTATTCCTTCAAACTCAGTTTTTAAGGCCGGCGCTATCCCTCAATTTCTTCCCCGTGCTGATTTGTAGAGTTTAACACTGAGCCTAGCTCCGATCAGTGTTGGTATCCATCCATTAACGTGCCAACCCTCTTTTGGAAAGCTTTTAAAAATGGAGTCGAGGGTTCCAGGTCTAGAAGCTTTGTGAATGGAAGTTTGGTAAATGGTTAGTCAAGATAGAGCCGAGAGAGACTGTTTGGGCTCCTTTCTCCTATCAAAATGGAACAAACCAAAAGGGATAATATCTCTCCCATCATAAGAGGATCCATGTCCCCTCTCTCAAGCTATATAAACTTCACCTATTCCAACCTCAGCTAGCTAATGAAAAAAGGGCTAGAATAATATGCAAAATATTGATAGCCAAAACAACTCTTGATAGCCTTAGCCTTCTAGTTTTTGTTTGTAAAGGGTGAATAAGTTTGTAGTTTGTTTGGTTTGGAGAAAACAGGAAGAAGCCTTGAATTTCTATTGTTTGAGGTGAATCATGAGATTCTAATAGTGGTGTTGGAACCCGGACATGACAAAGGAAACCGGCAACGCTTAGGCGAAGGTTGTACTTTCTTTTTTGTCATAATAATACAACTGATATTTTGTTTCCTATATCAATCGTATATGGTATTTGGTAGCTTAAGACTCCTTATCCTCTTAATTAGGTTGAATCTATTGTATGCTATCATGTGTGCTTTGGTTTCTTGTCTATTTGTTTCAGGTGCTTGATTGACATTAAGGAGTTAATTGCTAGAGGAAAGACATAAGGACTTCATTAAATAAGGATAAGTGATACAAGAGGTAGGATTTCATCTGTTCTCAATCTAAGGGAACTTGTGTTAGATTGTCTTGTTTGTGGCTAGACCCTCTCCCCTGGGCTAGAGGGATTGTCTATGTCCACAAAGAGAATCTTCCTACTCCACAATTGATGACAAACTTTGAATGTCACCACAACACCTATACTTTTGGCGACGCCACCTTTGGTGATGTTCATTTTTTGGTGACAACGACTCTTTTGACCATCACCAATGAGCATATGGTGACATTTTTTGCCCCTCACCATTGTCCTTTTTTCTTGTAGTGTATACCATGAAATTTGTTTTATTTCTGATTCTCTGAAAGTAGTGGGAACATCCTAGCCACATCCATGGCCCCCAGGAAGGGTTCCTCCATGTAGTAGAAGAAGGTGGATACAGTTGTGGAAGAACATAGGGACATATTCTCCTTCCCAATAGAGGTTCCCTTGCACTGTCAGGTCAAGCATCCAATCAATACGACTCTCAAAGCACCTCTATTGAATAGGTCAATGTATCACTGTTCCATTTTGCAAAATGAAGAGATCGAGTAGAAAATGCAAGGTTTGCTACAAAAAGGACACATCTACCAACAAGTTCACAGCATATTGGAGAAGTTAAATGCCAAGTACAAGAAACAACATGATCAACATCAGGTGCCACACAAGTTTCAGGTGGGCGACAAAGTTTGGTTGCATTTGCTGAAAGAACGCCTTACCGGAGCCCATTGGAAGCTGATACCACTCTGATATGATCCTTACACCATTACCAAGGTTATGGGAGAAAATTATTTTGAGCTAAACATTCCCCCATTCCTTGGCCTGCACCCAATGTTCAATGTGGACCGCCTTTGGCCATACTTCCAACCATTATTAGACACACTAGACATTGTAGAACAACTCACACCAATAGAATTAAACCCAGAATGCATGGAACAGGCCACAAATGATCATATTATGCCCACATAGGTTAAGAAAAATCACCAACAAAATATCCAACTATATTGGGTTGTCAAAGTTGGCCAACTCTTGCACCAAGGCAAGTGGCTCACCAGGGACCAAATTCAGTAGAAGTTTCCCCATCTTATGGAGGCACTCAATTCAATGGGGACCATTTATTCCTAAGGGGGGAGGAATGATCCAAGTTGATGTTTGTGGCCACCTGCCTATTCCACTTGGACCCCCACCACTGCCTCTTTCAATTTTTTAGTTTCTTTAATTGTAGCACAATTTACTATTTTTGGCAGTTTTTTGGGTCCCGAACTTTCAGTCGTTTTGAGGACCTAAATAATTCTTTTTGATAAAACCAGTGCCAACTAAGTTTGTCGACAAGTGTTGGCTGGTTGGAAGTTGTATTCCTTAGATAAATATTTTTAGCAAGGTATTGTGCGTGTCAAACAAAGATCATATGCCAAAGTTACAACCCCGGGAAGTTGATGTATCAATTTATCCAAACAGGGCCCATAGTTTCGGTGCTTCATCTCCTAGGGTTAGGATTTTGGATTTTTATGACTTTCTATTGTTTCTCAATAATCAATACACCTTTAAGCCCCATTGTAACATAGTTCAGAGGCATGTATCCAACACATCTCTTCTTAGAGATAAGCTACCATCGCCCGAGCTAGTCTTGTTTCATTCTGTTTGTAAGCATATTTCAGTATTTGATATTAATGGAATAAAGTGTTATTTCTGCTACATCTCTACACTTATGGTTTTAGTGTAATTATTTGCATTCTTTTTAAAGTTTGGATCAAACCTGTGCATAGTCTCCATATATCTAACATCCTGTTGACCTGCCTGCAAGATCCTATCCTATAAGTTTGTCCCATAGGAGTTCATAACTGCTAAGTGATTTACCTGTATCCACCTACTCATAGCATTTTCCACTCTATTTTCTTTGCCTTTGATGTACATGATCTCGAAATTGAACTCACTGATTGTTGGGTCCCCATAATACTAGTGATTACCCCATTACTATTGTAGTTGTACCCCTTATTAATATTGTTGTGCCCCTATTGTGCCCATATTGTTACTATTGTGCTCCATAGAAGCCCACTATTATTATTATTATGCCCTTACATTATTATTGTTATATAGGCTCTGATTATGTTATGACCCCTTAGACTCCTATATATAGAAAGGAGGTCTTTTCATTTGTATCATCCAATAATTATTCATTTATGTAATGTAAAGGAGGTTTCCCCCTCGAAGAGGCTGAATTCTAAGGCACTGATCTATCTTTTCTTGAGCTGGTTTCATAACATTTTGTATCGGAGCTTTGGATTCTAGGGTTTCGCTGCTCCAAACAGGTCATTGTGGCATTTTCGCTATAACTTTTTTTCTGCGATGTTTTCAAAAGTTGAAAAAAAACCCATTTGAGAAGACATCGCGCTAAATCTCGGGTCCAAATTTCAGAGAATTTTGCGCTATAATTGTGGAGATATGATCTGAGGAAGTTGGTCTTTTTGCAAACTCTTGAATTACATTCCAAACAGGTGACCTAGGGAAAATCGTCATAACTTTTTCTCTGAGCATTGGATTGAAATTTCGTAAAAAGGTGTAGAAAGAGGACTGACTGTAGTTTCTTCTATATATTTTTCAGAGCTAGAGGTCAAAACACTGACTCGTGGAACATCGTACAATTTCGCTCTATGGAATTAGTCTATAATCAGGTCAGTGTGGGAGATTTGGCATAACTCTTCATTGGAGAATCCAATTGGGGTCAAACTAGTGGCATTGGAAAGAGGACACAGAGGGCTACCTTAGGTCACAATTTTTAGAACCAGATGATCCGAAATTACAGAGATACATCAGAGGTAATATCGAGCTCCTACAAAGTGAAAAAAGGTGTGTATATTTTTTGAAATGTTTGCTTAAGATCGGTTTGAAAATTTTATTTTGAAGGAATTCAAAGGGCATAGTGAAGCATTATTATCAGTAATTGATGCCCCGAAGAAAGAAAATGGAAACACCTAGTAGGCGACCTGAAAGCTCTAGCATGACTCATGAAGAAGAGGAAGAAATGCAATATGATATATCAAAATTACGAGACCAAGTGCAACAAGAGTCACTTGCACAAAAAGGAACAGAATCTAAGATGGACTATTTAAAGAGAGGTGTAGAAGCTAATATGAATGACATGGAAGTTAAGATGAATGACATGGAAACTAAGATGAATGAAGTGGAAGCTAAGATGGATGATTTGAAGATAGATTTGAAAACAGACATGGAAGAATTGAAGATAAATATGAATAAGTTGCTACAAGAAAGGGTCACTAAGGTTGAAAGGGTAGTAAAGGAAACTCATGATGAGAACAAAAGAAATGTTAATCATGATTCCACAGATTCTAATGTTGGATTGAAGACCCACCATATTCCAAAAATCGATATGAGGAAGTTTGATGGCAAGGATCCCGCAACATGGATATTACAAATGGAGCAATTTTTCGATCTCAATAATGTGCAAAACACACAAAAGGTATGTATGACAACTCTATATTTGGAACCAAATCAGTTTGTATGGTATCAATGGCTTTGCTCTCATAAACAATTTATCACTTGGGCAATTTTTACGGAAGAATTGATAGCACATTATGAGGATACAAAAAGCAAC
>APFE031006159.1:1159-72423 GCA_000404065.3 Pinus taeda
AAGACTAGGGACAACACTTCCATCTTTATAGTTGTGAGTGGTATGCTTCTTGGTTGCATAATTTTGCTTTCCATTTTTCTTGCTAACCTGAATGCCTTCTCTAATGAATCACGTTCCCAAAGGCGAACATCATGTTGGATATTATCCTTTAAAGTCCCTATGAACACATCAATCCTATGCTCCTCTGGAATATTTTTTACCCTTATGTTCAATTTTTGGTACTCCTCAATGTGCTCCATTATTGAACCCTTTTGTTTGAGACTTATCAATTGGCTAAAAAAAGTGTTTCTTTTTGTATCCTCATAATGTGCTGTCAATTCTTCCGTAAAAATTGCCCAAGTGATAATTTGTTTACGAGAGCAAGCCATTGATACCATACAAATTGATTTGGTTCCAAATATAAAGTTGCAATACGTACCTTTTGTGTGTTTTGCACAGTATTGAGATCGAAAAATTGCTCCATCTGTAATATCCATGTTGCGGGATCCTTGCCATCAAACTTCCTCATATCGATTTTTGGAATATGGTGGGTCTTTGATCCAACATTAGAGTCTACGGAATCATGATTATAACATTTCTTTTTTTCTCATCATGAGTTTCCTTTACTACCCTTTCACCCTTAGTGACCCTTTCTTGTAGCAACTTATTCATATTTATCTTCAATTGTTCCATGTCTGTCTTCAAATCTATCTTCAAATCATCCATCTTAGCTTCCAAATCATTTATTTTAGCTTCTAAACCTTTCTTTAAACAATCCATCTTAGATTCTGTTCCTTTTTGTGCAAGTGACACTTGTTGCACTTGGTCTCGTAATTTTGATATATCATGTTGCATTTCTTACTCTTCTTCATGAGTCATGCTAGAGCTTTCAGGTTGCCTACTAGGTGTTTGCATTTTCTTTCCTCGGGGCATCAATTACCGATAATAATGCTTTACTATGCCCTTTTAATTGCTTCAAACTAATTTTTGAAACCAAGCTTATGCAAAAATTTTAAAAAAACTACACGCCTTTTTTCACTTTGTAGGAGCTTGATATTGAATCTGATGTATCTCTGTAATTTCAGATCATCTAGTTCTGAAATTGCGATCTGTAGTAGCCCTCTGCATCCTCTTTCCAATGCCACCAGTCTGATCCAAATTGGATTCTTAAGGGAAGGGTTATGCCAAATCTCCCACAATGACTTGATTATAGACTAGTTCAGTAGAGAGAACTTGTACGACATGCCACGAGTCACTATTTCGACCTTTTGCTTTGAAAAATATATAGAAGAAACTAAGTCCTGTCCTATTTCTGTACCTTTTTACGAAATTTCAATCTGATACACAGACATAAAGTTCTGACGATTTTCCCCAGGTCACCTGTTTGGAATGTAATTCAAGAGTCTGCAAAAAGACCAACTTCCTCAGATGATATCTCCACAAATATAGTGCAAAAAGCTCTGAAATTCAGACCCGAGATTCGGCGTGATGTCTTCTCCAATGGGTTTTTTGTTTTTAGCTTCTGAAACGTCGCAAAAAAAAAGTTACAGCAAAAATGCCATGATGACCTGTTTGGAGCAGTGAACCCCTAGAATCCAAAGCTCTGATACCAAATGTTATGAAACTAGCTCAAGAAAAAGATAGAAAAGATAGATCAACGCCTTAGAATTCAGACTCTTCGAGGGGGCAACCTCCTTTACATTACATAAATGAACAATTCTTGGATGATTCAAATGGACAAAACCTCCTTTCTATATATAGGAGTCTAAGGAGTCACAATATAACCCAACCGACCTAACAAGAATAATATAAAGCCACAAAAATAAAAATAGAGGGATTCTATGGGGTACAGTAATAATAATATGGGGACAATAGGGGCACAACAATATTAATAAGGGGTACAACTACAATAGTAATGGGGTAATCACTAGTATTATAGGGACCCAACATATCTACAATGTATATTTTGGGTAATTTAATGGACCTTAAATTACTTCATTAATTTTCAACCAACGTTCATGTACTTATGAAGCGTATGTGCACCATATATTCTAGGAATTCTATCCTTGGATGAAATTGATCTAAGAAGGGATAAATATTAGATGAGATTAAAGGGTTTTCATGCACATGCTCTTTCCATTAGAGCTATATAAAATCCAAATGTCAAATTGTATTGAAAAATAATATATAACTTAAAATCTTAATTTATTCTAATTGCAAAAATGAAAGTCTAATACTACTTCGCAAATGGAAATCTTAACACTATTTGCAAAAAAGGAAAATTAACTCATAAATGGAAATTCTAACTTATAGTAATAAACATTAATGCTATTTTCTTATAGAAGGAAAGTAATTCAAATGAACTATACCTTCAAGTGATCACCAATGTCCGCTAATAGATTTGAAAAATCATCTACTAATAATCCACGAAATTTAACTTAGTCATAAAACTAAATTGATTGAATAAAATACATTATGGAAATAAATATTTTTGTATTTATTTTTATGATAACTTTGGAAATAAAACAATAGGTGATTAGAAAATAACTAAAATGTAACTATTCGTATTGACAAAGAGAAGAAAAAATATATGAAATCTCTAATTAGATGAAAATTGTCTATGAGAAATTTTAATGTAAATAGAAACTAACTGTCCTTACAACTCACGAGGGGGGCCTCCCGTGAGTGTAAGTTCATCACCGATCAATGGAAATCCATGTGCAGAACAATTGTCATCTATAGGTACCTTTCATTTCTTCATCGGTGCATTGAAATCTATCTAACCATGGACTTGGCTGTAAAATTTGATATTAGCTACGAAATGTGCAAGATTTTGTAGTTGTTGAGATGTTTTAATTATATTTCATAAAGAAACAATAGATTCTAAAACATGGATGATTAATACCTTTCAAATCCTTTACTGAGTATGTGATTACCTTTATTAGGTTGAAATTGCAACAAGGTAGTCACAAAAATGTAATGTAAAGGTAAAAAGGGTAGTCAAAAAGAGAATAATTTTGGACTTCAACATTTCCCCACACCAAATGTCTTGCATATTGTCATGCATTGAAAATTCAAAATTGATTCCTTATTCTTCTTCGCTATTTAATATCATAAGCTTGTGAAAATATGTCTAGACTAGCAATTTCGTTTCCGTTTTTTATGCTAAAGGTTTCCCTTGGTTTCTTCATCAGGATTTTACTCTGCAATCCCCTGGTTTTATTTTTGAGAAATCTATTGTTTGCTTTTAGCTTATTTATTTTCTTGTATGAGTGGCATAGATGAGAAATTATATTATCATTCTAAGTCCTTAATATTTCATTTTCTATCTTTACCACTTCTCGTTCCTATGTAAGGTGTTTATTAATTACTTCTAACTCAGATTTATTTTTCTTCAAAGCATCCTCAATACTATGTTCTCTTTTAGGAGTATGATTTGATGGAGGAGTTTCTTTAAATGCATTATCTTGATTATGAGAGGAGAATATTACCTTTTGTTGCACTCTTTTTTCTAAAGACTCCACAAATTCATAGGTTTCTTGTTTTACTGGATCAATGTCAGGGGTTTTCCCTGTCGGGCTCAATGTTTGAGGCAGTGTCATGTATCCTTCTTCTTCAAGATCGATCATTTTTGAAGATTTTACATTTAAGAGTTTGGAAATTCTTTTTCTTCTTCTGAGTTTCATTCCAGATTCTTCAATGTTCTTGCTTTTCTTCCTTTTATTGGTTTGTTCCTATTTCTTTTCCTTTGGTTCTTCACTTTCTTGAGGTAGTTTAATATTTTAGTTGGCTTCCTTTCTTCTAACAATTTTTTTTTCATTTTTCTATTTATATTTTCACAAATACTGAGAGAGAGGAGTATCATATTCAAGTGGATCTTCTAGTGCCTTTGCTTTATTCTACCCTGAATTCTCCTTCTCATTTTCGTCTTCAAGGTTAGGGTTTGGAAATGATTTGTGTCAACTCATTTTAATCTTGCTACTTGTTTCTTCCTCCTGAGCTTCTACAAAGTGGTTACGGACTATAAAATATTTTAAATTATCTCCCTTAGCTTCTAAATGTGATTCTATGATCATTTTAATATGTCCATGATGATAAATGGTGTTATCAAGGGATTTCAATTCTCTTTTCACACTAGAGGCCATGTTTCTAAGACTATAGAGAAATAATTAGGGAAAATTGATTTCGTTTCCATCAATAAAATGCATTATAAATTGAGCATGATAGAAGAAAATGCTTTTGAACCTTCCTTCACAAGGTAAAATTTGTTGAATAACCAACTATAAATTCCTCCATTTTCCTTTTAGTGATGTTACTGAAATTCTATTTTTAGAGATATAAATCTCCATACCTAGATCTCTAAGGAAGTTTACCCAATTTCTCTCTTTAATTTTTCTGTTCTTAAACCAACTCTCTATGTTTCTAGCCAACTATGTAGCTTCTGTCAATATAAGCTTAATGCCATCAATTTCTACCTTGACCCCATCAAAAGGCCGAGAAAATGATTTAGTTACCTTTGTCTCATGCCCGTGAAATTTTTCAAAGAACCTAAGCCACCCTACTTGCTACAACTATTCTCTGTCTCGAAAGTATGCTTGAACGAACTTGACTCCATTAGGTTCTGATTAGACAATGATACCCATGATGGAGAGAAGTCTTTGTCTTGAACTGTTTCTTTTTTACATAGGCGATGGAGGATTGAAAAGAAGGAGGTGATAAAAATGAATGACGAGGGTTATGGAATGAAGTGAAATGGAGTACAATGATAATGGAGTGGGGTGCTCATGACTTATTTGATTTATCATAGGAGTAACCTTTTCATATGATTTACCATGATTTTTAGATCCGCTTTCATAGGATCGATAAGATGTATGTGATTTTGAATAGATTTGATGTGATAGGTTAAGTAATGATGATGGAATTTAGTTGTAATGATTATTATAGTGAGACATAATTTTTAGGCCATTCACAAGGTCTTAATAACCCAAGATTTTTTATGAAATCATCCAATGAATTAAAATATAATTCTCTTATATGAAAATAATTTAACATCATACATACCTCATTGTCATATTCCTTTGTTGTGGTTTCTCTAAATGTGAAGAGTTGATTTTTTTCTAACTAGAGAAATTAAACTCAGCTCGAGAATTGAAGGTTAGTTGTAGAATGACATTAATTTTGGTGTTGCTTTTTCCTTGATAATTGTTGTTTGACCAGAGGAAGATTCTTTATTGTTGTTGTTTCTTTGATGATCATTGAAGAAGCCTGGTCTTCATAAGTGTTTCTTAAGACCTATAAAATTATTAGAAAAAGGGATAAAATGAAAATAGGGAAAAGACAAGGGAATTATGAAAAGCTAAATAGCCAGGAACTCTTGGTTTTTAGTTAAGATTTCTTGATAAGCATGCCATCGTTGTTCCTTTCATGCTTCTATATTATTAATATATATATATATATTTTTAGATGAGAAAAATAATTACAATTGAGTTGGAGAATGAGGAGAATGATCTCCTTCCTTAACCAACTCGAATTCATACTTTTCTTAGAATAATGAAAAACTCTTCCTTTCTTAGTGTTTATGATAAAATCTTAATCTATGATCATTAACAAAGAAGGTAACTTGTTCATAATCAATAGTTTTGATATTGACTGTTCCATTTTCATAAACAATATCTATCTAATAAGGACCAAGCCAATTAGTTTGAAACTTTCCTTCAAAATATTTGAATTTAGAATAAAAAGGAAGAGCCGAATCACCTAGCTTGAACTTTTTAGTTTTGATAAATCTATCATGCCATCATCAAATTTGTTTTCGAACTATGTTTGTTCTTTGAATAGAATCTTATCGGATCTCATCTAGCTCATTCAATTGTGCTAGTCTTTGTTTGTGATCTTCTAATAGATCAAGGCCCAATTTAGTAGATGTTCTAAAGATCTCCACTTGGAACTGAATTGGAAGAAAAACATTCTTCCCCTAGACAAGCTCATAAGGATTATGTCTAGTTGTATTTCTCCATATGGTTCGATATGTCCATAGTGCTTTTGGAAGCTTTTTTGCCCAATCTTTCCTATGCAAATGCAGAGTCTTGGTTAGAATTGCTTCAAGTACCTTGTTGGTTGATTCCACTTGTCCATTGGCTTGTCGATGATATGGAGTATACTTTTTATCATTGATTTTATATTGCTCTATGATCTTTTGCACCATATTGGATGTGAATTGGGTACCTTGATATGTTACAATTTCTTTTGGAACACCAAAACAAGTAAGGATAGCCTAAAAAATAAATGTAACTACAATATTTTTAGTTGCAAATAAAAGAGGTTTAGCTTCTACCCATTTTGTAACATAATATGTACGAGCAAGTATCTACCTTTTCTATTTAGATGGAGCATTTATTGGCCCAATAAAATAGAGAGGCCATTTTTGAAAAGGCTCTACAAGTGACTATGGTTGTAGAGTCATTTTATCTGATGGAATAGGATTCCCCATTCTTTGACAACTATCACATATTTTGGCATATTCTTTGGCATCATTAAAAATAAATGGCCAATAATATCCCAAAAGAAGGATCTTGTAGGCAGTTCTTTGTCAGCAATGTGTCCTCCATATGGCTCATCATGACAAGCTTTCAAGATTTTTGATACCTCATCTTCTTGAACACACCTTGAGATGATCAAATCAGGTCCAATTTTGTACAACTCCCCATTTATCCAACAATAAGGTGCACTAGTTTTGATAACTTTTAGCTTTTCTTTGGGTGATATTTGTAGATTTAGTTTTCCTGTAGCTAAATAATTGGCAATATCTACAAACCAAGGTCTTTTAGTAGATACTGCAAAAATATATTCATAACAAAAATTATCTTTTACAAGAACATCATCATTATTATTCTACAACTTTATTCTTTTTCCTAGTCTGTCATGAATAGTAATGCTGAATTCTTGTTATAATAACAACCATATTGTTATTCTACCATTAGTAATTACCTTTTTCACTAAATATCTGATAAAATAATAATCTGTGTGAATGAGAGTATCATAACCAGTGATATAATGAAAAAAATTATTAGTGGCATCTTTTCATTCATCTTATCTTTCTGATTTGTCCTGATGATGGACCCCCTTTGGGGTTTGAAACGTCGGCAGAATGAAGTTGAAACTGTGGACAATCCGGAACATGAAGCTACATAAAAACTCATTTTCTGTTACAATGTAATCTAACTCTCCTGGAGTCAAATTTTAACTTGTATAATAAATGGCATAATTAATTAAATATTTTTGTCCCAACACAACTCCTAAAGTTGTATGTGAAGCATCGGTAGGTATGTGGAAAGGGAGAGGCCAATTAGGTCCTCTTAAAATTGGTGCCTCAGTAATCTTATATTTCAATGTCTCAAATGCTTTTTAACAGACAAAATTCCAAACAAATTCACCATCTTTTGTAAGAAGTTTGAAATGTGGAGAGGCTATTTTTGTGAAATTTTCTATGAATATTCTATAACAACTAATTAAACTAAGAAAACTTCTAACATCTCTTTGACAAACTGGAATTGAAATTTTATAAATTACTTCTACTTTAGATGTATCCAAATTAATTCCATTACTTGAGATATGGTGGCATAAAACAATCCCTTCATTTAACATCATAAAATATTTCTCATTGTTTAATGAAAGGTTTTCTTCTTTACAACTAATAAAAACATTTTCCAAATTTTCTAGAGCTTCCTCAAAAGTATCTCCATATATAGTAAAGTCATCCAGGTAAGATTCCACACAATCATGAATTAAATTAGAAAATGTACCTGAAACTTCTCTTGGAAATGTGGCAGATGCATTACATAATCCAAAGGGATGTAGCTTATAGGCATATGTTCCCCAAGGACATGTGAAAGTTGTTTTATCTTGGTCTTCTGGTGCTATTTTGATTCCGTTATAACCACTAAAACCATCAAGAAATGAAAAATATATCTTCCCTGCCAAGGTACCTAATACTTGATCTATGAAAGGCAGTGGAAAATGATCCTTCAAAGTAGCTTTGTTTATTTCCCTGTAGTCAATACACACTCTCCATTTTCCATTTTTATTTGGAACAATGACCAAAGGTGACACCCATTGATTATTTGATATCGAATAGATGAAATTCACATTATGTAACTTTTTTAATTCCTCAACAATTTCTCTCTGATTATGTTCATTCTTTTGTGAGGTTGTCTAACTGGTTTCACATTTTCCTAGATATAAATATGATGCATAAAATTTTTAGGATCAATTCATTTCATATTAGTATACTCCCATGCATAAGTAGAAGAGTGTTTTTGCAACATCATTATGTATTTATTCTTTAGAAATTCTTCCAAGTTATTATAAATATTCTATGTTCTGCCTAGAAAAGTTTCCACTTGAGAATTTCTAAAATTTCCATAGAATGTAAAGCCATATGGTGAGATGATAAATATTTAGTATTACATTGTTCCTAGAAACTTTGATCTTCTTCACAGTATGAGGATGGATCATTATTATTTGTTCAAATTATCAGTTGATCTTCCTCACCAAATTGTGAAAGAGTAAACACCGATTCGATATCTTCAAAGTCTTCATTATTAGCACCTATCCAGATTTCACTTTCTACTTCAGTTATTATTTTTGTAGGTGGATATAATGAGAATTTATTATTGGAGTTTCCATCATAAATATACATGTCACCAGATCTATAACTTATAAATGCATCAATTGTAACTAGTGAAGGTCTACCAAGGATCAATTGATGGCCTCCTAAATTATTCTTGGGAGTTAAGATCATGAAATACACAAGATATTTAGAAGAATCTAGAGAAATAGAAACATATCCTAATATACCATCTATTTGGTAACATATGTATCTGCTAATTATAACAATGTAGGGGTATATTGAAGATTAGGAAGCTTTAATTGTTCCAATGTTTTTTTACTCATAATGTTGATGTATGCTCCTAGATCAATCAAAGTGTTTGGAATCTCAATAGAATTGATATGATTTTTTACAATAGGTCTACCTGAATCTAGATATTTTTGAACAATTGGTTTCCCCATCATAATATCAACAATTTTTCCGACCAATTGGATTTTGTTGACATCTTTTCTTTTTCTTCCTGGTTTTCTAACATATAGCTCCTTAATCATTTTTTCAAATATTTGTATTTCTTTTATAGATTGAAGTAAAGTAATTTTCATGCAAATATTCTTATGTTCATCTAGCATATCGTAGTCTAGTAAAACGATTTTCCTTTCTATTACTTTATCAATTTTGAGTCTTTCAGGAAAACATGGATCCTGTAAGGAATAGAAGGTTGTTCTACTAGAATAACTCTAAGCGCTTTTTTTAGTTATACATCCTTTGATTTTATAGGAACATATCCCTTTAGAGGAGTATGTTGTTGATCAAGAACTTCCTTTGCAAAACCCTACCAGATCTAAGTTCAATATCTTTTAGACCTAATGGGGTAATCATACAAGCTTGAAAATTTTGACATTGAACATTATAAACAAGTTTTTGATTTTTATTATTTGGATTTGGGAGTGGTTCAACAGGTGGTTGGATTTTTGAGGAAATGGTGATGAAATTTCTTGATTAGGGTTTTGAAATTGACGGGGTTGGTTTTGTTGATGAGAATAATATTGTGTTGGATGAGAATAACAAGGTTGTTGGAATTGATGATATTGGTGATATTGAAGATCTTTTCCATAAGGAATTTTTCAACCTTTTACCCAAGATGGATTTTGAGGTTGTGGGGGCCAAGTTTGTGAAGGCATGAGTGAATACTAGTTACTCTATGGTTGTGCATGTGATTGAGTGTAGAAATCTTAAGTCATATTTGATCGTTGATTTTTCCATGGCCTTTTAGCAATAAAACAAAGTGATTCATCTTGGTTTGTTACAACCTCATATTAAAAAACGACTTTAAAATTAGGTATTAAGGGGCATTCCTTTGTATTATCATTTTCAACACATATGGCAAAATTTCTATACTATCAAGGGGACATTCTCTCAAGGCATGTTTTCTCCTACATATGGGATAGAAACTAGATAATGTAACATTCTAATCTTTTTGCTTGTTTTGTATCTTGAGAGTATTTAGTTGCTCACTAAGACTCCCAAGGGTATGTATTTTGAAATTATCAAGAAAATTTCCTTTTTCAACTCTACTTATTATTCCAGTTGCAGATTTACTAATTTGGGACATAAGATGGTCTCTTGGATTTTTACCAGTTCTTGGCTTGCCCGTTGAAATATGTTTACACAAATCTTAGATTTCACCAAATCAAAGTTTAGAAGCTGTTAGGTACCTATAATATTAGTGATCCCCCCATTACTAATGTCATTGTATCCCTTCTTATTATTGTTGTGCCCTATTGTCCCTATATTGTTATTATTGTGCCCTATAGAATCCATCTATTGTTATTTTTGTGCCTAATGGCAGAAGTGTCCTCAGACACATAATTTTATTAATCAGAAAAAAAACAATTACATAATTGATTTTGCAAGAGTTTACACCTGAACAACACAAACACTCTTGCAATGAGCTATTTATAATCTCCATGTCCTAACTACCTCTAATTATGGATCACTTATTAAATAACAAGTGTCCATTTACATTAAATGCTATTCAAACCAACTGCTAACTTAATCTCCTAAAATAGAGGCCTAAGATACGACACATTTTGGAGAGTCATATCTTGTTACAACAATATACTAATTTCTAATTGTCTCCATTAAATAATTAATCATTCTGAATTATTAATTATTACCTTAATTTCTTAAATTAATAATTACTTTATTTCAATTTTATAACCTATGATAATAAATTATTTTTGGATCATCTAACAGTGCCTTTATATTATTATTGTTCGGTCGGCTTGGTTATATTGTCACCCCTTAGACTCCTATATATAGAAAGGTGGTTTTTTCATTTGAATCGTATAAGACTTATTCATTTGTGTAGCATAAAGGAGGTTTCCCCCTCAAAGAGGCTTATTTCTAAGGCATTTATCTATCTTTTCTATCTTTCTATGAACTGGTTTCATAACATTCGCTATGAGAGCATTAGATTCTAGGGTTTCGCTACTCCAAACAGGTCATCGTGGCATTTTTGCTATAACTTTTTTCTGCAATGTTTCAGAAGCTACAAAAAAAACCCATTTGAGCTGAAATCGTCTTGAACTCCATGTCCAAATTTCAGAGCTTGTCTCGCTATATTTCCGGAGGTAGGATTTGAGGAAGTTAGGGTTTTTGTAGACTCCCGAATTACATTCCAAAAAGGTGACCTCGGGAAAATCATCATAACTTTTGTTTTGAGCATAAGATTGAAATTTCATTAGAAGCTCCAGAAAGAGGATGGCCTATAGTTTTCTTTGTATCAGTTTCAGGTACTAAGGTTGAACAATGATATGTGGCATGTCATACAAGTTCGCTATACTAAACTAGTCTATAATCAAGTCACAGTGGGAGATTTGGCATAACTCTTCCTTGGAGAATCCAATCTTGATTAGACATGTGTGGCTAGAAAGACTCAAAGGGCTACCAATGGATGATACTTCAGATATTTGAGATCCATAGTTATAGAGATATAATAGATTCAATATCGAGCTCTTACAAAGTAAAAAAAGGTGTGTAGTTTTTTTTTTTAAATTTTGCATAAGATTGGTTTGAAAAATTAGTTTGAAGGAATTCAAAGGGAATAGTGAAGAATTATTATCATTAATTAATTCCCCAAAGAAAGAAAATGGAAACACCTAGTAAGCAATATGAAAGCTCTAGCATGACTCATGAAGAAGAGGAAGAAATGCAACATGATATATCAAAATTACAAGACCAAGTACAACAAATTTCACTCTCACTAAAGGTAAATAAAGCCAAGATGAATGGCGTCAAAGCTAATATGAATGGCATGGAAGTTAAGATGATTTGTGTGGCAGCTAATATGAATGGCATGCAAGTTAAGATGAATGGCGTGGAAGCTAAGATGGATGGCATGGAAGCTAAGATGAATGGCATGGATGCTAAGATGGAAGCTAAGATGAATGGTGTAGACGCTAAGATGAATGGCATGGATGATAAGATGGAAGAATTGAAGATAATTGAATAAGTTGCTACAAGAAATGGTCACTAATGGTGAAAGGGTAGTAAAGAAAACTCATGATGAGAACAAAAAAATGTTAATCATGATTTCATAGACTCTAATGTTGGATTGAAGACCCACCATGTTCCAAAAATCGATATGAGTATGTTTGATGGAAAGGATCTTGGAACATGGATACTACAAATGAAGTAATTTTTCGATCTCCATAATGTGCAAAACACACAAAAGGTACGTATTGCAACTTTATATTTGGAACCAAATCAGTTTTTATGGTATCGATGGCCTTGCTCTCATGAACAAATTGTCACTTTTTTAATTTTTATGGAAGAAATGGTAGCACATTATGAGGATACAAAAAGCAACACATTTTTTAGTCAATTGATAAATCTCAAACAAAAGGGTTCAATCAAGGAGCACATTGAGGACTTCCAAAAATTGAACATAAGGGTAAAAGATATTCCAGAGGAGCATAGGATTGATATGTTCATAGGGACTTTAAAGGATAATATCCAACATGAGGTTCACCTTTACGAACCTGATTCACTAGAGAAGGCATTAAGGTTAGCAAGAAAAATGGAAAGAAAAATTATGGTAACCAGGAAGCCTACCACTCACAAATATAAAGATGGAAGTGTTGTGGCCCCTAGCCTTCCACAACCTACAAGGATGAGATCACAACAATTAGAAAAAAAAAGATAAAAATGGCTTTGTTATAGTTGTGATAACAAATACACTAAATGTCATAAGTGTGCTGAGAAGAAATTATTCTACATATATTGTGAAGAGGAGGAAGAAAAGGAACAAGAAATGTCAAAAGATGAGGATATAGTCTAGGAACAAACCCGAGATAAAGAAGAAATGAATCCGACCATATCTTGTAATGCATTGGCTAGAATTACCACTCATCAAACTATCAGGATAGAAGGACATATCAAGAAGAAAAAGGTAATAGTGTTGATTGATTTGGGAAGTACCCATAATTTTATTCATTGTAAGATAGAAAAGGAATTGAATCTCTTCCTATATCTAGCACTAGGGTGTCAAGTGATGGTTGCAAGTGAAGGAACCATAAATTTTTCTTCAAAGTGCCATAATATCAAACTATCCATGGGATAATATGTATTGAATAGCCCAATGCTTTCCATTCCAATGGGTGGTGCTGATGTTGTACTAGGAGTCCAATGGCTACAATTCTTGGGTACAATAGCTTTTAGTTTTAAAGAACTTTTCATGAAATTTTCTATAGAAGGAAAGGAAGTTGAATTAAGGGGTATTGCAGGGAAACTGGGAAATATAATCAGATCTAATAGTATGAAAAAGCTTCTAAAGAAGGAACAATTAGGTGTAATAGCACAGTTATGTTTGCTAGAGTTTCCCACATCGAAATCATCTATTTCTCCACATCTCCAAAAAGTCTTGGGCAATCAAGGTATTTGAGACTCCCAAATGTCTCACACCTATTTGTGATCATGATCATGCTATTCATTTGATTCCAGGAAGTGTTCCTCGAAACATCAGGCCGTACAGATATCCCTGTGCCCAAAAGGGTGAAATAGAATGTATGGTTGCAGAAATTCTAGAGGCTTGTATAATTCAACCTAGTCAAAGTTCTTTCTCTAATCCAGTAGTATTGGTGCACAAGATGGATGGATCATGGCACATGTGTCAGGATTATAGGGAGCTCAACAGGCTCACTATTGATGATAAATTTCCCATTCCTGTCATTGATTAATTATTGGATGAATTGCATGGATCAATTTACTTCACCAAGTTGGATCTTCGTTCAGGATATCATCAAATCAGAATGAAGACTAAAGACATTCTGAAAACAACATTTAAAACTCATGAGGGTCATTATGAATGTTTGGTCATGCCTTTTGGCCTTACCAATGCACCTTCTACATTTCAAGGTTTGTTGAATTCCATTTTCAAAACCTTCCTTAGAAAATTTGTGTTAGTATTTTTTGATGATATACTAATCTACAACAAGCCTTCAAAGGATCATGTTGAACATGTTGACACGGTGCTCAAATTATTGGAGGAGAAACAATTATATGCAAAAAGCTCCAAGTGTGTCTTTGGAGTGCAAGAGGTGGAATATTTGGGTCATGTTGTATCTCATGAAGGTGTTAAGGTAGACCCTAGCAAAATTAAATCCATTATGAAATGGAAAATCCCCACATCCATAAAGCATCTGTGAGGATTTCCTAGGTTGACAGGGTATTATCGCAAATTTGTTAAGAATTATGGGAGAATAGCAACACCTCTAACAACATTATTAAAGAAAGATGCATTTTCATGGACTCCAAAAGCAACAAAGGCCTTCAAACATCTTAAAGAGGCAATGTGCCAAGCACCGGTCTTAGCTACACTGACTTCAAAAGAACCTTTATTGTGGAATGTGATGCCTCAGGAAATGGAATTAGTGTTGTTTTAATGCAATATGAAAGACCCATTTATTTTAAAAGTCATCCAATCAAGTAAAAGTATTTACACAAAGTTATTTATGAGAAGGAAATGTTAGCAATACTACATGCACTTAAGAAATGGCAACCCTAGCTAATGGGAAGACACTTCAACGTAAAAATAGATCATGATAGTCTTAAATACCTTTTAGAACAAAGATTATCCTTTGAAAAGGAACAAAAATGGGTCACAAAGATGTTGGGTTATGACTTTGAAATCATCTACAAAAAAAAGGAAGCAAAATGTTGTGGCAGATGCACTCTCAAGAAAGGATGAGGATGTGGAAGCATTGTTGTGAGCCATTTCTATTATCCAACGAGATTGGATAAATGAAGCAAGGGAGGAATGGAAGAATGACGAAGAAGTGTGGGCACTCATTCGAAAGTTACAACAATTTACCAGTACACCTGATACATTTAGCTGGAGAAATGATTCATTATGGTACAAAGATTTCTTATACCTATGTAAGAATTCCCAACTCAAACAAAAGATTCTTATGGAATTGTAAACTTCTCCCTTAGGAGGGCACTCAAGATTTTTAAAAACTTACCACAGGGGTAAGAAGGAATTTTTTTGGGATGGCCTTAAATTGGATATTCAAAAGTTTTTGGTGGAATGTTTGGTTTTCCAACAAAATAAAGTTGAAACAATTAAGACCCCAGGTCTATTACAACCTTTATCCATTCCAAGCGAATGTTGGGAGGAGGTTTCAATGGATTTTATCACAGGTTTACCCAAGTCCAAAGGAAAGAGTGTCATCATGGTGGTAGTTGACAGACTTACCAAGTATGCACACTTTTGTGCATTATTATGTCCATTTAAATCCAATACAGTTTTTATTGCATTTATGGAAAAAAAACTACATTGAAACCCAAAGATTATTGTAAGCGATAGAGATCCCATTTTCACTGACAATTTTTGGACAGAATTATTTTCTTGCCTCGGTACTCAGTTAGCTCATAGCTCATCTTATCATCCTCAATGTGATGGGAAAAATAAGATAGTAAACAAATGTTTGGAAGGATATCATCGTTGCTTTGTATTTGATAAACAAAGACAATGGGTCAAATGGTTGCCTTTTGTTGAATGGTGGTATAACACTTCCTTCCATACTACAGCAAAAATGACCCCATTTATGGCACATTATGGATATCATCCACCATCCATCACATCATATTTAAGAGAAAATTATAAGGTTCAAGCAGTGGAACATCACATCGAGCATCAACGACAAGTTCTCCAACTCTTAAAGGATGACCTCACGTTGGCGCATGATAGAATGAAACAATAAGCAGATCAACGTCACAACAAAAGAAGTTTTGATGTAGGTGACTGGGTATTCCTACAGCTACAACCATATAAAAAAATGTCCCTCAACCAAGCTAAGAAGGATAATAAATTATCACCAAAGTATTATGGTCCGTACAAGGTGTTGCAAAAGATTGGTACTATGGCATACAAATTGGAGCTTCCTCTAGCTTCTCAAGTGCACCCAGTTTTCCATGTTTCATGTTTAAAGAAGGTTATAGGTGACAAGCTACCAGTTCAAACAATATTTCCAGAACTTGAGGAGGAAGGAAAAATTATATTGGAACCAAAAGCAGTCACAGAAACAAGAACTCGATAGCTATGAAATCAATAAATTTCAGAATATCTCATCAAGTGGAAGAACTTATCCACTAAAGATTTCACATGGGCGGATGAAAATTTTATATAGAAGCATCCAGAACTACTCAAACATTGAGGACAACACTTTTTTAAGGAGAGGGGCATGTTAGGTCCTTGTAATATTATTGGTTCCCCCATTACTATTGTCGTTGTATCCCTTATTATTATTGTTGTTCCCCTATTGTCCCCATATTGTTATTATTGTGCCCCATAGAATCCCTCTATTGTTATTTTTGTGCCTTTATATTATTGTTTTTAGGTCAGCTTGATTATATTGTGACCCCTTAGACTCCTATATATATAAAGGAGGTTTTGTCAATTGAATCATCTAAGAATTATTCATTTGTGTAATGTAAAGGAGGTTGCCCTCTCGAAGAGGCTTATTTCCAAGGCGTGATCTATCTTTTCTATCTTTTTGCGAGCTAGTTTCATAATAGAAACATATCCTTTTCCCATTAAATTTATAATATGAATCCATTCAGCTCTGATGTATTTCAACAAAAGAGATTTTAACTTCTCATCATCCAAGTCAAGCATCGTAGAAATTTTAACATTATAGGAGAATATTTCAGCTAGGTCTTCAAGGACTTGATTCTCTTTTCGCATCATCTTAAAGCCCTAATCCTTAACGTTATATGGCATGAACTAATCCTTATATTTTTCGAAGAACACATTTTTCATTTCTTCCCATGTTCTAATAGTATGTGTTCCTATTCTCATGAACCATTTAAGTGTGGCATCTTTAAGAGTAGCTAGAAATAATTTCAATTTATGAGGATCAGGTAAGTAGTCATAACATCTATATAAAACTTCAAAATAAAAAAGAAATGTTTATGGATCCTCATTTCTTAAACCATGGATATTAGGGAGGATAGAGGGTGAAATGTTTTTTAGTGTGGCTTTAACATCTACATAAAAAGGTCAATATTTTAAAGTTTCGATATTCTACATATTTATATATCGTTAATTATTTTTTAAATGCACAATTGACATAAAAATAAAAAATTTGAACATAAATATAACAAAAAATTACACATTTTGATAATGTTTTGCTAGAAATGACATGTCAAAAAAAATTTACAGGAAAAATTTAACAAAAAAAATGTTAAATAATAGTTTTTTAATGAATTTCATGTCAAAAATTAATAATAATCATAGTTTGTTTCAAAGAATAATGATTCACATAAAAATTAAAGTGAAAATCACATAATACAAATATTGAGCAGATAATAACACTAACTTAAAACTTATTCCTCTCATAAAATGTCAAAGTCAAAACATTACAAGTATAACTAATTAATAATTACAAAAAATGAGCTTGATTTCCAAGTATAACTTAAGTTTAATGAATAATATCATGTAATCCAAACTCTTCATCCTCTATAGTTTCATCATTGTCTTCTACCACAATATTTTTTGCTTCATCTTTCTCATTTTTCTCTTCTGATGGATCTTTGATATCTGCGGATTTCCCAATGTATGCCTTTCCAATCATTCCATGTAATGGTGGTTGAGGTTCCTTTTCCTTTTTTTCCGCACATGATTCATTAAAATACACTTTCATCAACCCAATTTCTTGCATTGCATCAGGATGAAATTGAAGAGCATTAGTTCTTTGCTAAATAAATTTCCATTGTACTGGGTCTTTTTCTATGGCAATGCAATTTATTCCTTTTTGTAGGCAACATTCTAGTTTTGTACCTAATTATCGAGCACTAAAGAAATAATGATCTAAATTAGTATAATCACATATAAATTAAGAAAGAATATATTGAGATTCAATTTTATATAGTAAAACTTACCTAAGCTTGAGAATAAATCCACAATCCAATCCCCTTCATTTGAACATAAGTCTATATGATAGTTAATCAATGACCGTGGTCTTTGATAATTGTTAACTATCTATCATTTTTATTCTTTATCTTCATATGTTAGTTCTTTTATAACAACATCATAAACCAGTACTTGGCTATGACTCTTTCCATCTACCCGATTAAGCATAGACTTATAGCCACCATCTTTTGTCGAAATTTTAACATGGATAAATTCACAATCACTTATAATTGGTTCATCTTTACAGTTAATAAGATTTTAATTTTTCCTGTAACATGAAATAGTAAATGTTCAATTAATTTGTACATAAATTATTTTTTTAACATTATAAAACATACAATTTCAACATCTTACCATGTAAGTTGCATTCTTGAGTTTGCTTTCCCCTTGAAGCTTGTCAATAACATTTCCACTTAAGTGTATGAATAGAATGTCACAAATCTCTATAATGGTGATGATGTGACTTCTACAAATCCCACAACAGTTTTACTAAGAGCTTGATAGGTATAAGGGTCACTATAATAGTCAGCATTTGGGATATTGAAACCATGGGGAATATCTACAATAACTAGGGAATAATCCCTTTTAGGTATGAGTTTAAAAATGTCTTCAAAATCACCTTGTATTATTTTGTATTGGATGGTGTCAATCCCATTCCAAATTAAATGAGTAAGACAATTTAAGACATTTCTTTCACATTTGTTCAATCCTAAAGCTTCTGAAACTATTTGGTGCTCCATTTGCATCCTTCTTCATATTTAATAAAATAAGAAAATATATGTATAATTTATAGAATAAAAATATTATGCATGTGAATAAAAATGAATGTATAAATAAACTTGCATTTTTAAAAGAAAGATAAGAATCTTTTAGTGTTGATGTAGAACTTGAATCTAGGTAGTTGTGTACAACATCATCCCAACTATCTCCATTCAACAATTTAACCATTTGTTCTTGTATTTTCATGTAAGTCTTGTCTCTGAATAGATAAAAAATAAAAAAATAAAAAAATAAAAATTAATATAATGATATGTATAAAAAAATACTACCAACAACAATATGCTATATTTAAAAGAAAATTATAATCTAGAAATAATTAAAAATAATTCAACATACATACTTTTGAAATTCCTCACACATTTTTTCCAATGATAATTCCCCTGACTTCACACGAAATAATATTGTTTTGACAAGTTTTTCGTCCTTCACTCCTTGCAATGCTCTCAAAAGTGTGATAGTCATATCTTCTAGAAGTTGCTTCATTTCAGAACCTGATTTACTATTACTACATATCAATGGTTTAAAAATTTTCCCTTCTGGTTTTTATTGCCAATGTTCTCTCAGATGTTAAAAATATCATTAATAAATTCCCATACCTCTCTAGTTCTAAATGCCAACTGGAAAATATTATCAATACTTTTGAATATATCATAATTTACTTTTCCACCATTTGAATTAATGTTTTTCTCAATTTGATTACGTATTTCCATACAACATTCCTTTAGAAATTATAGACTAACTTTTGTTTTATCCCCACCACATTTTTGTTATAAATAATTATGAAATAATGTAACCCTTTGAATGAAATTCATATACATCCTATACTCATATTATCTGTATTATGATCCCATGCCAATAACTTTACTTTTGTATTGGATAAACTAGCATAAATGATACATTTCATTATTTCAAAATGTGGGTTATTGGGATATTCCACCAATAATCGCATTTGAGATTATACAAAATGTTTCCACCCAAGCACATAATAATTGTATTCAAAACATTTTGACTTATCAAATGTTTCTTTGTTGGGAACTTGAACTAGATCAACAAGAAGCACATAATCAACCACATGAGCATATGGATTGTACCTCATCAATGTCTTCAAGTTGTGAACATGTAGGTGGTATGGCTTTCTAATTTGATAGTTAAATTTTCCTTCATTTTCCTTATAGATTTTTCTGAGATTAAGCTGAAAGGTATGACCATCCTCAATTAAGTGTGACTTTGTCAAGTCATGTTGAATGGAATTTTGTTTTGTTTCAATAATTTCATCCTCTAAATTAGCTCCTAGTGTAATGATTTCCCTGCTTTATTTTTAAATTTTCACTAGGATCGTCGTTGTTGTTCTTGACAATTTGAGAATGATCAACTCATATTTTATTCCTACTCTTTTTTCTATATAACTAACGTCCTCATCATCAACTAGAACAGAGAAATTCTTGGGCATTTTTAATTTTGGTCTTTTATGGCTCTTCTCCTTTCTAAAATCAGTTTTAATCTCATCCTCAGTAATGGAAACATATTCTTTAGATTCACTCTAAACTTCCTCCTCTTCAAATGTAATGTGTCTACTTTTGCAATATTTATCCACTATAGGCATTCTTTGTTGATCCCTTAGATGTAGTTTTGTAACGTCATCAATTATTTGTTTTTGCTTGTTTTCTATATCTTCTTTTGACCCTGAGTAGAAATTGCTAGCAACATTCATAATATATTGCTCTATAAAATAAATGCCTCTCAACATAATTGAAAGATTTTCAATAAAATTATGTCAAACAAAATATTATATGTTAATAAAAACTAAGTTATAAAATATATAATGATACACTTGAAACAACACAAAATACATAAATATAAATAATAATACTTATGATATCTTGTGCAATCTCATTTATGATTTGTTTACACATATTTGTAGATTCATCTTTCATGTCATACATTCAAAATACAAATTGATATCTAACGTTGTCATGTGACTTGGGTGGTTTTATAAGTACATAAACAACTTCAATATCCAGTATCAAACACATGTCTAGTACTTTTCCCAACACCTCATAACTTACACAATCATTAGGGATATCAACATATAGATATATCTACAGATGTTGTTCACCTTCTCTATCTTTCAAAAGCCATATATGTTTTGTATGCTTCACTTCTTGTTATTTCTTTCAGTAAGAAATCAAGTTCTTATCCTTTGAGGCACTTGATTGTTTTGAAGTTATTAGCTCATGTTTGGTTCATTCAGTAGTATTTTTTGAGGATCCACCTCTATTTTTTTCAGTCTTTGGTTTAGAAAGATTCACATAAATCTTCCTTGATGCCATTTTCATGCAAAAAATATACACTATGTGTTTTTTGTATATATATATATATATATATATCAGTAATTTACAAAAAATCCATAGCTAAGTACAAACAAAATTAAACAAAATAGAAAAATGGAAAAAGACTAGAAACATGCACATCGACCCCCATGAGAATTTAGATGTTAGGTTCATAGAGGGAACAAAAAAAAATCCATTCCTTAGAAAAAACTATTTATTTTTTCATTTGTACCTGGTTCCTTAAAAGCCTAAGAGTCGATTCTGAGAATCAGACCACTACATGGCAAGCGGTCGATTCTTAGAATCGACTGCTTGCCTGCTACGGGGATCTTGCGACTTAGTGTCATTCTGTGCCTATTCTTGTGGGTGGGCATATCGGGCCATGGGCGTGCCCACCTGGGGAAAAAATGACCTTTGGCTTACTAGTGGGCTGATTCCTATAATCACACCCTAACCTATCGGGAGTCGATTCCTAGAATCATGCCCTAGCCTATTGGGAGTCAATTAGCAGAATTACCCCTGATAGGTTAGGGGGCTGATTCTAATAATCATCCCCTACCCTATCAGGAGAAATTTTGAGAATCGCCCCCTAGCAGGCCAGGGGGTCATTTTGCGTTTTTCCCAGGGGCAGGCATGCCCATGGTAGAGTGCACAGACCCACAACCACAACCCTGTGGGTAGGAATGCTCAGCCATGGGCACGCCCGCCTAGGGTAGAGCAACCCCTATCCTAAAAGGGGGTCACTCTGCCCCAGGCATGTACGCACATAAATGGGAAGCCCACGACCAGGCCCACAATTCCCAATGCTGACGTAGTTGCCTCCTACCTACTAGGGGGCTATCAGGTAAGCCTAGCTCATGTGAATTTTTAATTTCTAAAAGAAATCTAAATTTCATTAATAAAAATCTAGATATTATTTTACTGAAATGTGGTTTTTGTTTGGCAATTTATGCGAAGATAAAAACCCAACTGACACATAACTACTAGTAAATCTATGGGAGTTTAACACCTACACTTAGTAAAAGGGAAACTAACCTTTCAAATGCAATAATCTTTCGTTGAATGTGTTGTCGATAACAATGTAGCTTCTCGAGAAAATCGCTCCAAGTTTTTTAATGAAACTCAAAAATCCTTGATGTGATGTGGGGTATAGTGATAATAAAATTTATGATATAGCGAAGATTACAAACTTTTTTTACCACATGGTAAATGTGGTATTAATTCTTTTCTATAAAAAAACATTAAATATAAATCATGTTATGGCGATATAGTAATTTATTTTAAATGTGTGATAGGATATAATAAAAATTAAAAAAAAATATTCAATTGTCTAGTAAATGATATATATTTTATGTCAAAGATTAATTTAGTTAAAAGATTTAGTTTAAAATTTAAATTCAAATATTTAATTTAAAAAATTCATTTCTTGAGAAAATTTTAGTTAAAATTTTTCAATAAATTGTAGAAGAAAAGAAGAAAATTTTGGACGGAAATACATGAAACAAAATTTATGGAGGGAAAATTTTCGGCGAAAAAATTTAGAGGGAAACTTTGGAGGAAAAATTTCATTATTTAAGTTATATATTATCTTTAGGAGAGAGTGAATTTGTATCATTCATCCTCTTCTATTTGAAATGTTAGTGAGGTTTCTCTTCGAGAGTCATCAACAACTTTGTCACGTAACAACTCTATTCATAGTGATGAATATACTGAAAATTATTTCACTATGAATAGAAAGTAAAATCTTCCACTAGTCCTAATCCTAAGGACTATGAGAGAAGCACTCATGAAGGACAGGACAAATAATTTCAAATAAATAAAGAGTCATAGTTTCCACTTAGTCCTAATCCTATGGACTATGAGAATTGAAAAGATGAAGATCATGATGAAGAATTTCAAATAAATAAAAAGTCATTGTTTCCACTTAGTCATAATCCTATGGACTATAAGAAGAATAGTGACGAAGACCTTCATGAAGAGTTTCAAGTAAATAGACAGTCACGGTTTCCACTTAGTCCTAATCCTATGGGCTATGAGAGAAGCAGTGATGAAGGCTGGGATGAAAAATTTCCAATAAATAAAGAGTCACGGTTTCCACTTATTCCTAATCCTATGGAATATGAGAGTAGCAGCGATGAAGAGCATGATGAAGAATTCCAAATAAATAAAGAGTCATGATTTCCACTTAGTCCTAATCCTATGGACTATGAGAGCAATAGTGATGAAGAGCATGATGAAGAAATTCAAATAAATAAAGAGACATGGCTTCCACTTAGTCATAATCCTATGGACTATTAGAGAAATAGTGATGAAGGCCAGGATGAAAAATTTCCAATAAATGGGCAGTCACAGTTTACACTTAGTCCTAATCCTATGGACTTGAGAGCAGTAATGATAAAGGTTAGGATGAAGAATTTCTAATAAATCAAGAGTCACATTTTCCACTTAGTCCTAATCCTAAGGACTATGAGAGCAATAGTGATGAAGGGCAAGATGATGAATTTCCAATAAATAGAGAGTCACATTTCCCACCTAGTCCTAATCTAAGTACTATGAGTGTAGTAGTGATGAAGGGAAGGATGAAGCACTTAGTCATAATCCTAAGGGCTATGAGATCAGCAGTGATGAAGGGTAGGATGAATAATTTCCATTAAGTAAAGAGTCACATTTTCCATGTAGTCCTAATCCTATGGATTATGAAAAAAGGACTGGCAATTCATATGATGAACAATATCCAATAAACATCGAGTCAAATTTTCAATTTAGTCCTAATTCTAAGGACTATGAGGGTATCAGTGACGAAGGGAAAAATCAATAATATCCTCCCAATTAGTATTTCAAAGGAAAAGATGATCATAGCCAGGATAATATTCCTCCTAATGATGATGAAAATGCTTATATAGATGATGATTCAATGATGGAGGCATTGCTAGGAAATATTTATTGAGGAGTAGGAGCAGACCTTTTCGTATCAAACCAAGATGTTTTAGTTATACAAGTGGTAGAGATGAATATATGACGAGAAGTTCTATTAGTGCTCTCATTTCAAGTGAATTTTTTCAAAAGGATTTCTTGAAATATATGGATTTCAAGTTTGCATTGAAGAAAAGGAAGACATATTTGTCAATGAATAAAAGCATGCAAAATTCATATTTAGTGCGGTGCATCCAATCGAAATTGTTAGTTTATGATTATGATATTGGGTCTAAATTTATATTTAGAAAGGCTTTCAAAATGTTTCATTCAATCGGGAATTTTCATCTCTCAAGAATCCAAGAAAATTTGGAAAAGGATCCCACATTTTATTCAGAAGTACGTCATAAACGACAGTTTGGGCCATTATCAAAAACTACAATGTCATGGATGAAATACTTATTTTCAAATCATGGAGAGTGTATGCCAAATATAGAGACAATACATATTCCAAGTAATTTCTCAAGACGAGAAATCTACAACTTATATAAAGAATATGCAAAAGGTGTTGAAGGAAATCGTCGATTTATTACAGATCAATATTTTGTGAAGATATGGAAGAAATGATTGAACAATGTCTGTATTCCTATGAAGGCAAGGATGGGGGTTTGGAGTACATTTACTTCTCTTAAATAAAAAATGGATAAATGTGAAGGGGTAGAAAAAGGTAAACTTTCATAACATTCATTTCTAAAATTTTATAGTAATCAACTATGAAAACATATTTATTAATGACTTTGTTTTATGTTGTGTAGATTCCATTGTCAAATCACTTCAACAACATCATGAACAAAAAATGAGTGAAAGGAAAAAGTTGTACAAGCATCTAAATAAGTGTTATGATAATTCAAATAAATATTTGGGTTTGATAATTGATGGTATGGACCAGAAGAAAATACTTCTACCACATTTTGTTCACACGCACAAAATTTTACAAGAGGAAAATTTTATTCAGTATAACTTGGTTGGTTGTATAGTCTTCAATGGGAAAATGTTGCCAAGGGTATGCTTCATAGCTCCAAATATTCATAATGATGCAAATTTGATAATAACCATAATCCATGACATGCTTTCTCATTTGTTTGGTAATCTTCCAGAAGTTTTGTATCTAAAACATTTATCGTGAAAGCAAAAATCAGATAATTTTTCGATATCTAAACGTGCTTGTTGAATTGACAATTTTTCAGAAGGTAAATGTTTGTTTCCTTCTTATTGGGCACACTCATGACCATATTGATTAGATGTTCAATTATTTTTCAGTAAAATTGAGGAGGAAATATGGTGGGAGCTTCCCATCATTAATTGAATGTATTAAGAAATCATACATGCCAGAGCCTATTTTTGATGTGTTGGAAGAAATTGTTGAGATGCAAAGGTTTATTCTGGGATCACATGGTGAGGAGAAACACATTAAACAACTTAACGACATTAGCTTCCAACATCAATTTCTTATCAAAAAAATTGACGGGAAAAAACTAATATGGGGCAAGAAGTATTCAACTACTGTACAATGGGCATAATCATTAGGTCAGTTTTGAAGTTCATTTCAGATCATCCAATATTTACGTCAAATATATTGTTCTTACAATTAGTTGATGAAGTTCATGATGCAAACATGCATAATAGAGATAAAAATTATTTTGATTTCCTGGAAGAAGTTAAAAAATGTATTAGATATACATTTGAGTACTTTAATATTTCTTATTCACATTGGTGGGTGTCTTTTTTCAATAATCAAAGTGATATCATTTCAAGAACAACAAATGAAGATATACCTTTGAAAACTCAATTTATTTGGCCATAAAATGTGTATAATGAACATTAGGAAAGAAACATTTTTGAACATCAACAATCTCAAGGTATTATTAATTCTTCACAGGTAGAGGAAAGAGAAATGTATATTGGTTCCACAAGATCTCATGCACAACATGAAGCCATGGAATACCATTATAGGGGTTCAGTACGGGATATTAAGGAGGGTTTCATGATCGTAGCACTAGCAAATGGAGATGCCAATAGCTATCCATTTTGGGTTGCTAAGGTTATAAATTCCATTCCAAAAATTGAATATGTTGCAGGTGTTGAAGTACATTGGTATGCCACAAATGCACACCCATTCAATGTTGTGTGCAAGCCAGAGGTGGTATTTGATAAAAACATTTACAGAAAGAGAAAAAGAAAGGCTACAAACATAAATCGTTGCCGCACAGAACTCTTAAAATTGGAGGATGTTGACATACTTGTTTATGACTTCAATTTAAGAGAGAGAGGAGCTCTTCACTTCAAGATGATAGAGATCCTGAAGAGGTTGTGATCAGAAGAAACAATTTTGAGATGGGAGTCTGTTGAACCCAGACATAGACGTAGAAGAATTTTGAAACTTTAAATGATGGGCATGCATGTGGACCCAGATGGGGCAGTAGTTGATCAAAGAGAAGAATATGGAACATATTCATCTGCATCTAATCATTCATTTGAAGATGTGAATTTTGATGGTGTGCAAGAAAACATGAGATATTTTGAATAACTGTCTAATACAATTTATATAACTCATGTTTGCATTGTATCTTGAAATAAAAATGTTGATTTCAATATTATGTTAAATGAATTTATGAGTCATTTTTATGTTCCTTGGATTATATGTTTTAATTATGATGAGTTTTATTGTTTAGAATATCCACAATGCAACAATAACTTAGAGATATATTTTATGTTTCATTCAGTCTACACGTATTAACATTTTGATTAATTTAGTCGTGTAATTTGATCATAATGTCATCGTTTAAATGTGTTGAAAACTTAGAGCTTTTTAATTCTATGGTTGAAAATTTTACAATTTTTTTTTTTCTTTAACGTTATGGTTGAAAACAATTAGAATTTGAGTGATCTTTAGTGTCATGTTATTATATGTTTAACAACATGGATTAAAACTTATCTAATTTTCATGTGTTTTTGATCCCATTATTTTATCTTTATTGCCATTACTAAAAAAGGTTGAAATTATAGCTGGGAAAGAAAAATGTTATTCTACCAAAAACATTACTGTTTTTTTTCACTTATTCTTAAAAAACATAATTTTCTTTTGCACAAATAAAATTGGTTTTACTACCATTTCTTAAATATGTTGGAAATCAACCATAGAAAAAAATTGTTCGAGAATACACAATTTTCAGTTTTAGCACTATTTTTCAAGTTTTTTGGGGGTTTTTTGGCTAGAGTTCCTGTTTTGAGTTTGTAATTCTTGTTTCACATTTTATGTTGTTGTATGGCATCTTCATCAAAAATAATAAATCCATAAGGATTTTATTCTCCTCTACTACCTCGTTCTCCACCTCCTCCTTAATTTCCTCATCTACCTCTTCCACCTCCAATCCTAAGTTCACCATTTACATTATGTACTTCTCCTTCTCCTTCCCCTTCCATTGTAGATTCATCAAAGGTAATATAAGGTTCTATAGTAGGATTATCTAGCTCTTCTTATGGTTCCTCTACTAATGGTATATTAAAATAAGTTTCCTCTTCTTCTTCTCTAGGAACCTCTAATTCCTGCCCTAAAAGTTGTTCTCACGTCGAAGAGAGAAATACTACTCCTTATGTTGGGGATGTAGGTTCTTTAACTATGACTTGAGTAAAAGAATTTTTTGAATCTCTTGGTTGGATTTGAGTCTATGTCTACCTGCAAATGATCAGATGTTAATGTTAATGGATGTTGTGACAATATGAGGTCTAGAAGGGGTAAGTGGTGATGCTGGAATTGAAATCCTACCTGTAATTACAAATCTACCCCTAGAATCCCTTTCTATATGTATAAATTATTTTTATCTTGCTTTAATTAGGAATCTACAAAATCAAAGTTGAATGATCTTAAAATCATATGCAAACAAATAATGGAATCCTATATACACCTCCCTAACAATGCCACCAAAATGTTGGTAATTTAATTGACCTTAAATTAATTCATTAATTGTCAACCAAAATTCATGTAGTTATGAAGTGTATGTGCACCATATATGCTAGGAATTATATATTTGGATGAAATTAGTCTAAGTAGGGATAAATGTTAGATGAGATTAAAGAGTCGTCACACACATGTTCTTTCCATTAAAGCTACATCAAAACCAAATGCCAAACTATATTTAAAATTAATCTATAACCTGAATCTCAATTTATTTTAATTGAAGAATTGAAAGGTTATTTATAATTGATAAAGGAAATATTAATGATAATTGTAGAAAAGAGATCCTAATACTAATTTGTATAACTTAAAGTTTAATACTACTTTTCAAAAGGAAATCTTAACACTATTTGGAGAAAAGGAAACTTAACTTAGAAAAATAAATTCTCACTCTAAATTAAAAAAAGAAACACTAATGTTAATCTCTTGCCGAAGGAAAGTAATTTGAATAAATTGTAGTTTCAATTTGTTACTAATGTGTGTTAATAGCTTTGAAAAATCATTTACTCATCATCCACAAACTTTAACTTCCTCAAAAAAGTAAATGGCTTAAGTAAAATGCATTCTGGAAATAAATGTGTTTGCATTTCCTTTTTATGAGCGCTCTAGAAATAAAGCAATAGGTGATTAGAAAATAACTAAAATGTAACTATTTGTATTCATAGAGAGGAAAAAAAGCTATATGAAATTGGTGATTCTATGAAAGCTATCTACAAGCAATTGCAATGTAAATAGTAAATAACCACGTGCCCCTCCTGTGAGTGTAAGTTTTTCACTGATTAAATGATTGCTCAACCATGCATCGGGAAAGAGGAAAAAAGTATTATATTAATATGCAAAAGTTTATTCAAAAAATCTTGCAAATGCAGAAATTTACAATGAATAAATTTGTTTTTGGTCTTACCTCAAGACTTTTATACAATTCATTATGAAATTGATCTAAGAATCCTATGATGGTAGGAAATTAAACTATTTTTCCATCTAAGAAGTAAACTTCAATTAAAAGTCTATCTCCTCATGATTTTCTACTCGAAGAGAATATCATGAGTGATTATTCTCCAACATGTCTTCTTGATTGAACAAATTATCTCCATGTTCGCTTGATCTCACGATGATCTCCTACCAAACTTCACTTAACCACTGAAATGTGATAACCAGAGTTGGACTTTTGATTTTTCTTTTAAATATTTCTATCTTTGTATTCTTTCAAATCATGATGGTAGCTGGAAATCTATGTACAAAACAATTGTCATCTATAGTTACCTTTCATTCCTTCATTGGTGCATTGAAACATGTTTAACCATGGAGATGGCTACATAATTCGATATTAGTTGCATAATTAGAAAGATTATGTAGTTGTGGATATGTTTTAATTATATTTCACAAAGAAACAATAGATTATAAAACATCCATGATTATTACCTTTTATATTCTTGAGTTAGATTGTGATTACCTTGATTAGGCTAAAACTACAAAAAGATAGTCACAAAAAGGTAAAGGAAATGGAAAAAGGGTAGTAAAAAGGAGAACAATTTCAAACTTCAACAATATACATGGTACTGATTTTTCTAAATGTTTCTCTGGCAGTGACATGTATTTCAACATCCTGTAATATATCATGAAGCCAAAGGAGTCAACGAACTCATTTGAGGCACATTCTCCACCATTGTCGAACCTAGAAACTTTTATTCTCTTCCCTCTTTGATTCTCTATCAACAAATTGGAGTTCTTAAGCATGTCAAATTCCTAGACCATACTATTTAAATAAAATATCCATCTTTTCCTATAGAATTAATCAATAAATATAATATAATAAAGGTATCCACCAAGGGAGTGCACAAGCAAGGGTTCACATAGGTCAGATCAGATGAGTTGTAGAATATCCTCCTTCATGCTCTTAGTGGAGGGGAATGCCCCCCTTGTCTTATTTCCATTAGAAAACCCTGGAAATACACCATCGTGACTAGATTGGACATTAGGCATCCCAAAAACCAATCTTCTAGCTTTATGTAGGGATTCATAACATAGATGTGCCAAACTTCAGTTCCATAGCTCACTTTGGTGATTAATATTATGGACCATTTCTCATAGTGATATTCCAATGACTCTATAGAGTCCTTCAATTATATATCCCAAGGTAAAAGAATCTCTCATCCAAGATTCCATTGGACAAGTGAGGACATTTCCTATCATCAAGGCTACTCTCATCCTTTTGTCCTCCAAGGAAAATATAGATACCAAGTTCTTCTTTAATCGTAGAACGTACATAACATCATGAAGAATAACAGATTCCCTATAGTCTAAATGAAATTTAAAAGAGCCAAGTCCATTCAGAGGATGAGAGGAGTTGTCTCCAAGGATGATATCTAGATTTATCTCTCTCTCAACAAAATTTGAGGGAACTTCATGATACCCAAAGAAATGTCTAGAATCCCCACTATCTACTAGCCAATTATCGAAAGAATCTAGAGGGGAGGAATTATAAAGCGTAGAAATAAGAATTTATTCATATTGAGTAGCAAATACATTATTTTCATACCTATAGTTTCTTGACCTCTTTGAGGACAACAGATTTCTTTCTTATCATCAGGAGAATCTATTCTTATTCTATCATATCTTCTTCTTCTATAATCTCATCTTATCTATAATTGAACCTACTACTTTTGAAGCCATGCTTGTTTTTGTAATTGAACCTTTCAACATCTCTCTTTTTCAAATAGTCTCGAAAATAGTGGCCAGTCTTGTGACAATTGTAGCATTCAATATTCCTTAATATTCTATTAGATTAATTTTATTCAACGGAATTATTTCTTAATCCAAATGTTCTCCCTCTTCATTTTATCATGTTATATTGTACAATAATATAGGGTTCTCATTTTTCATGCTTTTTAATCCTGCCTCTAGTGATCATCTTGATTTCTTCTTGACTACACTTGTCAATGATCTCATCAAATGTTGGGAATTTTTCATTATTTCTAATAGTACTAATTTATGTTTCGCAAATAGAAGGAATACTTTTAAGAGTGGCCAATACCAGCTCTTTGTTAGATATAGGGTCACTATCAGCATGCAATTAATCCCTTAGTTTCGATAATGTCATGACATAGGATTGCACAGATTCCCCCATTTTCATCTCCATGTCCTTGGGTTGATTTTTCAAGGAGAGGATGTGATTCAAATTGTTTACATTGTACATCCCATCCAAATTATCATAGATATATTTGGACTTCTTCAATTTTCCAACATAAGTAAGAAAATGATATTTCAATGAATTAATAAGAATTTATTCACTTTGAGATCACATTTCTTAAAAATGTAAGTGCTAAAAATAGCACCGCTATAGATAGTAGTTCGGGTGCCAATGTTGGACATAGCAACAAGGAATGAAAAATGGAATTACTAAAATAGAATTTCTACAAATAGTATTTTGGGATGGATTCCTATTTTAGTTAGTCCCTGAACTAAAATAGAGAAGTAAAAATTTGAATGTGATCTTAGCAGTTGTTTGTAAAATAATTAATTAATTCATCTTGAGTTAATTACTTGTAGAAAATAAAACATGAAGTCTATGTGGGGACATGCAATAGTTTCTCCATTGATTGAGGAATTTATCCGTTAGTTAAAGAGATAAGGATGAGTTGTAATATTGATTTGTAATTAGTTGGCTCAATTAACTAAGTCAAGTCCTGTTAGATTAATTCAAACAGTTTGTTGAATTAATTGTGATTTCTGTTGTTTAATGCATGCATGCATGTAACTGCTACACTTCAGATAACTGAATATTCTCTCAAAAATAACTCATGAATGTCAATTCAGTTAGAGACCCGGTTGAGATCAGAGGAAGGGACAGTGTACTATCAATTGGAGGATTTTTTCTATATAGGAAACTCATCCATGTAGAAGGAATTATCTCCTTCATGTTTGTGCAGTTATTTTAGAGGTCAGAGTAGTGTGTGAGGGATTATTACACACAGGTGGAAGCTTGAGGACCCAGGAGAAACTGCGCAAGGAAATAGGAGGCCTGGAGGACTGAAGGAAGGCATATGTGTTGTCTATTCTATCTATGAGCAATAGAGGGATTGTACTGAGAGCTGGATAGCTTCCGAGCTAAGGCTTTATGTAATCCGAAAATATTTTGACTGGTATGATAATACATAGATTAGGGTTTTAAGTTGAGGCTTTCCCCAAGTTATTCTTCTATGTTCATGTGTGATTGATTTCTCATTCTCAGTTATATGTGTTCTATTCGATCTTTCTCATATTCGATTAAGCTTCTGCAAGTTTGTTGTAGAAGTAGATCTTGTATTTTTCTTTAGTATATTACATAATCTGTTGATCTACAGTGGGAATTTCTACATGGTATCAGAGTGAGGTTTTGTAGAAAAATTTCTACATGGTATCGGAGCTAGCTGATCCATAGAGAGATTTCTACATGGTATCAGAGCCAAGTTTATCATAGAAAAGATGATCAAAGAAAAGAACAGTATACAAGAAGGGAGAAGTTTGAAGTTTGAAGTTCTTGAATATAGAAATCGAGTTCTTATCACATCGCAATTTCACCAATGGTGTTCAATAGTTTAATCCTTGAGTATGCCCTTGATGGCAACTCGAATTATATAGCCTGGAAGGATCACTTGGAAGCAGTATTAGAGGATAACGGTCTAAAGGACTTCATTGATCAAGAAGTTCCCAAGATGACTGATGCTACAGAATTGGCAGAATGGAAGAAATGTGTGTTTAGCGCAAGGAGAATCCTTCTGGAGGGAGTTTGAGACCACATAGTCTCAAGTCTCCCTCGGAAGGAGACATTATTTTTGATGCGGAAAATGTTGAAAGATCTACATCAAAATAGCAGTGATCAGAGGAAGCTGGCACTAAAAGACAATCCTCAGAAAATCAAGTGTGAAAAGGGCAACATGATCTCTACATATCTTAACAAGCTCACCACCTGCAGGGATGAGCTTGGAAGTGTAGGGATCATGACAACGGATGATGACATGGTGATTCTTACACTCCCCGATCTTCCTAAGAGCTAGCATAGCTACTAGGATCTGGTTAATGAAAGAGAAAAGCTGCCAGATTACGAACAACCTTGGTCGAATCTGATGCAAGAGGAGATAAGAAGAAGCACTAGAGATGGTTCTTCATCCAAGGAGGATGAATAAAATTGCGCCTTAGTGAGTAAGGAAAAGAAACAGAAGGAGAAGGATTCTCATCCTAAATCGAGTTCTTCCCATGGTGGGATGAAAGTTTGACAAATAGAAAGTGCGATGCTTTCGTTGTCATGAGGTGGGCCATTTTGCTACAAATTTTCCACTTAAGAAATCCAAGATGGGATCCAAGGAAGGATCAGAAGGTGAGGCACTGGCCTCACAGTTTGAGTTAGATTTCACCCTCTTCGCATGCATGGTTTCATCCATGGTGGGATGTGGTTGGTTTCTTGATAGTGGAGCTTCTTTCCACATGACCAGTGACAAGAGTTTCTTCAGTACCTTGGAGGAGAAAGATCTCCAGATACTCATAGCAATGGGTAATGATGAAAAGTATAGTGTCTCAGGTGCAGGCACGGATGTTTTTCAGAGGGAACATGGAGCTCGAATTACCTTGGATGATGTCAAGTATGTACTAGGACTGAGGAAAAATTTGGTGTTGATCGCAATGCTAGAAGACAAAGTCTATGATGTGGTCTTTAGTAAGGGAGAGGTTTTCCTTCAACACATCACCATAAGACAAGTGAAGCAGATCGGTTCATGAGTCAAGAACTTGTATGCTCTGGAGGCTCAAGATGCATGATGTCGAATAGTAAAAAGGGTCTTTTTCACCTCTATTTACCCTACATTAATTATCAATCCAGGTACGATTTGTTATCTCAAAGAGTGTACTCAATTTGAGGCAATCACTTGTCAAGAGTAATGCTAGTATTTTAGTGCTAAAAGTAAACAAATACTGGAAACAAAATTTAAATGTAATAGTAAGAAATTGAAATTCTTTGTAACTAAATCATTCATTTAAGAAACTACAGCACTTCATCAGTCAAGGGTGCAGTAATGATAACTCTTCCCTTTGTAAACTGATGCAAATGAAAAGCAATCAATGAGAAGATCTCCAATCTGGGAACGAGACAATAATAGCCAATGTTCACTACAGTTGTAGATCATTTTGTTCATACCAAGGCAATCACTCAAAATAATAATTCAATTAACAAGAAGGGGAACAGCAACTACTCTATTTGAAAAGATTGATTAGCAAAGCTTTAACCTACAGAAATGAATTAAGCAGCAATAGTAATCTAAAGGAATTAAGTAGCAACCTTTAACTCAGAAATGATTTGAATAGCAAACTAACATAAATCTTACAAAATATTGAACAAAAACTTGAATCAAATGTAAATGCACAACAAACTAAATCAAATGTTAGCACACGATGAATCTATAATGATGGAAGCAATAGTCTTCATTTCAGCATAACAAGTATTAACCACAGTGATGAAGAATCATCAATTGCGGTTATAATGGAACAACAATCTAAATGAATAGCAATCACACTTAGAGGTAAACCGTAGCTAAATAGACAATAATTCTGATCAGTAAATGCACAACACCATTACTCTGTAAACGAATAGTAATGTTAATCTTTAAAGGAACAACAATGTTACATAGTAATGACAATCTTTAAGGGAATAGCAATGTGATAAGATTTTAGAATAAATAGCATAACATTCTAGTTGCAAAAGATAACCTTACTATTCAAATATGAACGAAATATAATAGAGCCAGTACATGAAATGATAACGAACAACAAATTAATGAATGAAACAAGTAAAAGAAATCAAACCACATGTGACTTGGAATTGGAAAATAATGGTACAAAAAGCAAGTGATCCACTAGGGCTAGGCCCTTAGCCTCCAAGGACACATTGTTGTGGTTACTACAGCATCAAAGACGGAATAGAAGCAAAGTTTATATATTAATCATGAAAGAGGAGTTACAGTAATCACTCTTTAGAGAGAGTCGATGATCAAAGTTTAGTTTACAACAGTAAATTCTAAAAAACAACAATAATCCCCTTAGGCTAGCAACGCTGTCCCTTTTTATAGCGGCCAAGCAGAAATATCAATGATAAAAATATTCTTAAGGTAGTGATTCCTCAAGATCAAAGAATCCTGAGGGATTCACCATATCGTTATCCTTCAGTTATCTCCTCATCTTCTTGCACTGATTTGGTATTTCTTCTTGTTATAGACATTTTTGGGCACTGTAACCCCAATCATACATGTCCATAAACCAAGGGCTTCTAAGTCCCTAAAAGTGTTGCTTCATGCCCTAAAGGAATAAGGTCAGCTGATTACATCATCTCCCAGAAGTTCTCCACAGAAAACTACTCAGAACTGGTCAAAACTGAACCATACAGACTGCCCAGTGCAGAGGGTATGATGCATCTCACCTTCTGCACTGGGCAGTCTATATGGTTCAGTTTTGACCAGTTCTGAGCATTTTTCTATGGAGAACTTCTGGGAGATGATGTAATCAGCTGACCTTGTTCCTTTAAGGCATGAAGCAACACTTTTAGGGACTTAGAAGCCCTTGGTTTATGGACATGTATGATTAGGGTTGCAGTGCCCAAAAATGTCTATAACACTTCTTCCTTTTCCTGGCTTATGCACTCCAATTTGGATTGCCTCATCTGGATGTGGTTCCCTATCAAAGGTACAGCAGTTGGTTTCACCTTGTCTTTTCCTTTGAAATGGTAACCTTCCATTTTCTTCATTTTCTGCATAGAAAAAGGTAATAATTAGTCATTTTATGTTACTTACAAATATCTTGAACTTTATCTTAATCCTTCATTAGATGCCCATTTCATAATGTAAAGAAGTTATGAATTAAAGGAAAAGATAATGAAATAAGTAGCAATTACATACCTTTTCTAATGTTCAACACATGCAAAGCCTTGAGGAGTAAGGAAACTGATGGAGACTTGGTGGTTGAGAGGGAGAGTACATTAGCTCTCAACATGCAGCTATAGGAGAAGTCTCAGATGATTATGGAGGAGCCACGATTGGTGAAGCAACTTCAGGAGGTTGTGGAGTATCCACTACTGGGGAAGTAGAGATGGGAGAGAGTGGAGGCATCCACTCATGCAGAGACCTCTAGTAGGGGGAAAGTTTGAGCCAAGTGTGTAGAGGGATCACATGCATCCATACCTTGAGGTTGGAGGTGAGGCGATGTGGAGTGACAGGCCCAAGAAGGTTGGAATAGGGGCAAGATCATTGAGGTACCCAACCTCTTTGATTAGACCTTGCTACGGGAGCCCCGATGAGGAGTAGTAAGACTGGCTGAGTGGTTAGAGACAAATTCGAATGGAGTGGCAGAGAGAGCTACGGTGCAAGAATCCCAAGACAGTGTAGAGCTAGCAGGCTACAACATTGCGAGAGGAACATGAGTTTTGTACCAGTGTAGGATGGCACAGAGAGGTGTGCAATGGTGAGAGATGCATGGAGTGTTGCAATAGCTCAGAGGTTAGAGAGGGAGCACTTGTTAGTGGTAGATGGAGCTTCAGCATCAGAGGATGTTTCTAGCCCAATAGAAAGGTCAGTTGGGAGTTTTTTTTTGTTTCTAGAGTTGTTGGAGTAACAACACTTGGAAGAAGTGTTTCATGTAGAAAATTCCAAACATTCAGGATCGGGTTCGAGTTTAATGCATTTCTTGTTGAGAGGGAGTGTTGAAAATGGTAACAAGAAATTCTAAAAATAGAAGTGCTAAAAATAGCACTGCTATAAATAGCAATTTGGGTACCAGTGTTGGACATAGCAACAAGGAATGAAAAACAGAAGTTCTAAAAATAGAATTGTCATAAATAACATTTTGAGAGGGATTCCTATTTTAGTTAGTCCCTGAACTAAAATAGAGAAGTAAAAATTCGAATTTGATCTTAGCAGTTGTTTGTAAAATAATTAATTAGTTCATCTTGAGTTAATTAGTTGTAGAAAATCAAACATGAAGTCTATGTGGGGACATGCAAAAGTTTCTCAATTGACTGAGGAATTTATCCATCAGTTAAAGAGAAGGATGAGTTGTAATCTTGAGTTGTAATAAGTTGGCTTAGTTAACTGAGTCAAGTCTAGTTCGATTAATTCAAATAGTTTGTTGAATTAATTGTGAGTTCAGTTAGTTAATGCATGCATGCATGTAACTGTTGCACATCAGATAACTAAATATTCTCTCATAAATAACTCATGCATGTCAGTTTAGTAAGAGACCCAGTTGAGATTGGAAGAATGGACAATGTACTATCAGTTGGAGGATTTTTCCTACATAGGAAACTCATCCATGCAGAAGGAATTATCTCCTTTAGGTTTGTGCAATTATTTCAGAGGTGAGAGCAGTGTGTGAGGGATTATTACACACAGGTGGAAGCTTGAGGACCCAAGAGAAACTGCGCAAGGAAATATGAGGCCTGGAGGACTGAAGGAAGGCATATGTGTTGTCTACTCTGTCTATGAGCAACAGAGGGATTGTACTGAGAGCTGGATAGCTTCCGAGTAAGGCTTTGTGTAATCCGAAAATATTTCGACTTGTATGATAATACAAAGATTAGGGTTTTAAGCTGAGGCTTTCCCCAAGTTATTCTTCTGTGTTCATGTGTGATTGATTTCTCATACTCAGTTATATGTGTTCTATTTGATCTTTCTCATATTCGATTAAGCTTCAGCAAGTTTGTTGTAGAAGTAGATCTTGTATTTTGCTTTAGTATATTGCATACTCTATTGTTCTACAGTGGGAATTTCTACATGGTATCAAAGTGAGGGTTTCTAGAAAAAGTTCTACATGGTATCAGAGCTAGCTGATCCACATAGAAATTTCTAGATACTCAAGCAGGGCCCATAGATGTAGTCCACACGCGACAAACTCTATTTTCTAAATTTTATGTGCATTATATTTATGGTCTCCTTTGCATTTCTTCTTCTTTAATTTTTTCACACGTGGTTTTTCATGCTCTTTTCCATGAAATTTTGTAAACATAAATGAAGTAAAGATATTGGATCACATTTACTATTAGAGCGATCTTCTTTTCTATATGAATTGTGAGTGTGAATGATTACTACGGCTAAACTCAGAAAGGGTGAAGGTAAATTTAAATCCTTTCATCTAGAGATTGAATGTGCAAAACAAAGAAGGAAAATGGTGGATGATGATTCTCTTATTAAGGAGCATCACTCTTTTCGCAAACCTTTTTACACCATGGCAAATAAGGTGGAGAAAGTTCTTCTAGATTATGAGAAGAAATTGGAAAAGAAGGAAGAGATAGTAGAGGATTTTTCTTCAGTAAATCATGAAAATGGAGCAGAACCTCCTGGACCTCCATATCCATCTTCTAGTGAATGTTCTACTTCTTCTTTTTCTTCTCATTATTCTACTATTTAGCTTGGAAAAGCTTCTAAAAAGTGTTTCTCAAGTTGGATGTAAAGTTAGATTTTCCCATGTTTAACAGGGAATGTAATGTACAAAAGTTGAATAATTGAATCAAACATATTTATGTATATTGTCGGATTCAATGGATCGAAGAAGATGAGGTCAAGATCCAGTTAGTATCTCTTCAACTAGGAGGAACCACTCTCATATAATGGGAGAGAAAACTTTAGAAAGGTAGTAAACATGTGGGTAATTGCCTTTTTTCTTGGTGTAAATTTGTTTCTGCATTGATAGATCAGTTCTATCCATTGGGCTATCACCAAAAGGCCATGATGGAATGAAATTATTTTAGGAAAGTAAAATGCCAATGTGTTCAAATTTTCATATATGAATTTAGAAAGAAAGCTTTAGCATCGCGAATTAATTTATATTCACCTGAGATTGTGATGAAATATATTAGTGATTTACATATTTATATTTGGCATTCTTTATTTTTGTTTGAACCCACCACTATTTATGCAACTAGTGTGAAATTTATCCATATTGAAAGTAGGGGTAAACATGACAACGAATATCATCCAAAGAAGTCATCATCTAGTAATCATAACAAAAAACTCAAAGGAAAAAGACAAGAAAAAGGACAAGAAAACAATTACAAGTAAGAAATAAGAAGAAAATCCATCTTGCACACACTACAACAAAGAAGGCCATGATGTTATTGGGAAACCTAGTGTCCATTCAGAGCTGCTAGTCCCACTAAGACGGGTAGCTATCTTAGAAGCAAACAAACTAAAGTTAATTTCGTTTTCCTTTATGAGAAGTAGATGGGAGAGAAGCAGAGAGTACCAACCTCAGTCTTCGTTTGGATCCTTGCTTGTTTCTTCTCCCCTTTGACAGATCTTTACCGCTCCTTCCTTGCTTACCTTGTTTCAAAGAGCATATGTAAAGTCAAAGCAGCATAATACCTTCAAAGTACAGAGGTCTACAATCATAAACAATATAGGACCAGATATATATTGACAACACAAATGTATATATCATCAAACATACAAGAATGTGGAGGAAGACTTAAATATATTTATTGATAGAAAGAGTAGAAGAGAGGATTACAACCCATTGATCTGACCCAACGTCATCCTCCCAGCATGAAAGCCCTTCTTCACCTCATGAAAAGCTGAGATCACCCAACACTATGATGTTCCACCAAGAAACTAACAGCACTTCCTTACAAGATACAAAATTCCAGCCTCTGGATCTCTGGAATGAGGGATCCACATATAGATGTATGCAGGGGGGTGAGTCAGCTTCTGGGATTTTGATTAGTGTCCTCTCTCTAATATTTCTTGGTTCCACTTGGAGATTAATGATCTCTTACTCATCCCTGGGCGAATTCAGAGAGGCAAGTGTCGCAAGAGAAGTTTCTAGAAGATTCCATGATCATCCACCTTGCAAACTGTCTCTGCCATTTGTCTACTCTCGCCCATCACACCCTACAAAAGGACTTTTCGGTATGCGTCACACTTTTTTCATGTGGCAAGTGAGATGCATCGCACTCTTAGCACTCATCAATCTGTATGGTCCAGTTTTGACCAGTTATGAGCAGTTTTCCATGGAGAACTTCTGGGAGATGATGTAATCAGCTGATCTTGTTCTTTTAGGGTATGAAACAACAATTTTAAGGACTCAAAAGCCCTTGGTTTATGGAAATATATGATTGGGGTTGCAGTGCCCAAATATGTCTATAACAGTTGCCCCTTAAGCATGAGGTCGTAAATCGTTTTAATGTCGGGTGAAATGCTTTATCATGAGGATCCGTGGTTTTTCGAACTTGAAGGCGACCTATAATAAGATACAATACAATACATTATCTTCATAATATTTTCATGATATAGCTGAGGCGGGCATTTCGATGCTCAGCTTTATAAATTCATTTTCATGTACATAGGACAGACAATCGTCTGTGTGGCAGAATGATGATTCTAATAGAGCCATCATTCTTTGATCTGGATGATCATCTGTGCAGCAATGATGTACATTTGATGTCTTTATTTTCCTGAATATATCACAGCCCAGATGGATGAAACTAGATCCGGGGTCTTCAAACTCGTTCAATCTTCGACCAAAGTACAAGTCAATCCATGTCAAAAGATGTTCTGGAGTCGAACATGGAAAGACATGGCTTGATTACCAGCCAATGATGTAAGCTATTAACAGGCCCGAGAGGAATCAATGATAATGATGATGACCCTCAAGGTATGAAAGTACAATTCACGTGGTGTGAAAATGGAACTTGGCATCGAACACCACGCAAATTCCTTCACTCGAAGGCCATTGATGTAAACCTATCGCTGGAAGTGAGAAACCTGCCCTTAAGGCATGCAAGCTTCAAAGTACTGAAAGGGCTATTCCTCGGTCGACTTCTTTGATAATGAGCTAAAGTTGACAAGAGGTGACCCATCGTAGGAGGGCCTTGACGAATCCCACATCTACGACACGGAACGGAGCAAATGATTTTGTGGAGGTGAAAACGATCTGATGATACAGGGTTCAGGGTGGCAGTCATGAAAGAATGAAGGGTGAAGGTATTGCAGTGGATGAGACACAAGCTAGGATGGTGAATTCTCTGAGCCATTAACCCCAAAAATGGATGGTACAGTGGAACAATGGTAATATGACCGGTGAACAAAATAACCCAACCCGACTCAATCATGTTAATGGAGTGAAAGTGTCATGTTCAAGAGCGACTTGCTACCAATAAAGTTTCTTCAAGTTTTCTTCCAAATTTTTCCCCAGTCATTGCTAACCAGTACCTCTTTATTTTTGTCAATCTTGAGGAGGATAACATATGCTTGTTCTATAATTTTCCCTTTGGGAAAACCTGTTGGTATGTTTTAACGAGCCTAGCGACAGTGAAACTTGTTCTTGTCTGCATGGACAAGTTTGTCACTATTGGTTTTAACGAGTTTAATCACAAAGATAACTCGGTCCTTTTTCAATTTTAGAGAGTCTGAAAAGGGACGGAAAGGAAACTCCAACAATCCTTTTTCGTCATATAATCCCTTAAGTCGGAAAAAGTATAAAACAATACAAAAGGGATGAATGTTTGATAGTTTTAATGAGCCGAACAAGACAAGCGCTCGATCTTTTTGTGTAATGATCCCTTAAGTCCAAAAAGATTAAAATCTAGAGGAGGAATAGCACTTCCGATCATTTTAATGAGTTGGAGAGGCCAATTTCTTGGCAATCTTTTCATATTTTATGATTCAAATGAAAAGAGTTTAAAGGAGACTCGTTTTTTGAGGAACGAGTGATATTTTCAGGTAGCGGCTAATTCCACCTAAATTTTGGAATTTTCCAATCATGGAAGTGTTAAGAGGATGGCTAACAAAATCACTCGTTGCAACTGTTCCTCAAAAGGGTAAACAATCAAATGGAGGAGTATGATCGGCTAAAACAGAGTGGAGGTGATGGTAAGAACACGACCAAGGCTCAAAAGATGATGATAATGCATTCACAATGGTTTTTTACCAGAGATTGGTTCATTTTCTAATGAGCTTAAACTCTGGCAAAACATATGCTCATTGCTTAGGTTTAATTTTTAACGAGCTTGAACTTTGCATAAAATTGCTCATGCCAGTCGTATAATAAAGATGTCTCATCGATAGGTTCAATTTTTAGGGAGCTTGCACCTTTCGAAACTTTGCTCTAAATCCTTTCTTTATGTAAGCTAGGAACAACCAATCCTATGAGTTTAAAGGGTTAAGAACCTATAAAATAAAAAAAAAAAATGGTCGCTTTTCACGTTCATGAGAAAAGGTTTGCATGCCCCCAGGCATAGTGAAGTAGAGTTTCCAGGTTACCCTTCAATTTGCAGACAAAACATTTGTTCCATCAGGAAACACATACCTTCTAATGGAGGTATCTTATTCCAGTCTAATCCCATTTTCCTAAATGGATGGGTTTGTCAGACTAGTCATATATCCTCCGCGGAAACCTACACTATACTCGAAGTTTTTCTGCTGAAGCAGACCAGGGTGCATGCCCCCTAGGTTTCAATCACAATCACTGAATTACTCTTGCTCATTAGGTGGACGGACTGGAGATTGATGAGACATTCCTTGCGTGAAAAGACTAGTTAGGGATGGCATTTGACTATTAGCCATGTGTGAGCTGGGGAATGAAAGTTGGTCTACGAGCTGGACCACTTTTCCTTCATGTGGAAAACACATTACTCAAAAGAGTGAGGAGACAATGCTCCCATGCTATAAATGTAGTCACACCCAAGAAGTAGATTGTAATCTAAAGGTCCCTAGACTACCATTACATTCAGATAAATGGATTTCCCTCTCAAAGTTATAGGCAAATTTGGAAGGATCCCTAATAGTCGACTACTTCCTTTGTCGAAGCCTGTCAGATTTCGTATCTCAGGCAGAAGTGATGGCGAACCAATTGCTTTCCAAGAAGTTGAGGAAAGGATACTCACAGAAGCCCCTTCATCTATGATAGTACCGATCATGACCATTCTGTAAGCTTTTGCAATGATTTGGAATGGTACATTAAATGGTAGACGGGGTCTACCTAGTAGATTCCAGTCGAAGGAAATGACTAGGTTGCTCAGAGGTGGGACTGAATAAATGGTCGGATACGACTCTGACAAACTTCCTTCCTGCAGTAAAGGAACGGGTAGATTGCCCCCATGTTCATTGGAGTCTGTGTTTACGAAAAGAATTTGAACAGTGTCGTTCTCATTCTCTTCGGTGACTGTATCATTTGAAGATGGACCTTCTGAAGACAAGACTGGGTCGACTGCCATCTCAACCCAATGACTTTGGTCCGGTGTGGACTTAGAGGGTTTATTTTCAATGATAGATGCTTCGACCAACCACAAAGGTGTGTCAATCGAATTTTCAACTAGTGACAGACTCAGCAAGAGTTTCTTGTATCCAGGAGGAAGTCGTAGGGGTGAAGCAGGACGGTTATCCAAGAATCGTTTAGCTTCGTCTAGGGAGGGACAACGGTGGATGGCATGATCGTCTTCACATAGTCTACAAGGATATTTATATTTTCCTTTCTGTCTAAAGACTTCATTTTCACTAGTTGACGGTGTACTCTCAACATGATCATCAGAGGTAGACGACACTGGATTGTGCAGACGAGGAGACCATTCCCTTAAGATCTGAGGGATGCAAGGACAATCTCGATGATAGTGGTCTCCTTTGCAAATGACACATGGAGATTTAGGTTTGGATGGTGCAGTGTGTAGATTTTCGCTAAGTGATGCATGGTTGCCCCTTTCTGCCTTTGGCTCCTTCTTCTTCTTCTCCTTCTCCTTCCCTTTCTTCTTCTTCTCAATTACTTATTTTTTAACTTTACCAGCTTCACCAAGCGAAGAGGAAGGAAGGGAGGGACAAACAAACGAAGCAGAAGGTTGGATGGTAACTCTAGTATCATCTAGTTTCTGATTTGATTGCTTAGGAACCACGGTGCTTTGACTGAAAAAGGTCGAGAAGAGCCATACTGGCAAGCCAATTGTCAGTCATGGAAGGGACAATGTGGCCATATGAGGTGCACCAACATCTCCCCAAGTGGAGAAAGGACTAGGATTTCCCCCAAGGGGAAATCCTTATTTTTTGGACTCCATTTTCTCAACCTAAGATCAACGAGGGAACAATGATGTTATTCCAATTAAAATAAATTTTATGACGCTTTGACACAACTTGCTTTTTCAATTTTTAAGATTTGAGAAAAAGCTAAAGATGACTCTAGTCACCTCGATTTTTAATAAGCCTGAAGTGACAATTGCTCAGATGGACCTTTTCCTTTAAGGAGTCTGAAAAGGAATGAAAGAGACTATTCTGGAAATTTAGAAAGAGGGATTACCAAACCAATCGCAAAACTGTAGAATACTTTTTACGATACGGCAGTCAATCTTCCTGAATGTTGTGCTCAGTGCATTGCGATCGATAAGGCGGTAGACACAGCTTCCTAAGGATAAAGGATATAGCCTATTGTGGTCTCCCAATATATACTCGATGGTACATGGGAGCACAAGTCCGTACTAGCACTTGTCATCTCAAAGAGGAGGAATCACCCAACCTACAATGAAAGCGATAGTTACCAAACTTTACAACGTTGAAATACGTCTCTAGCCTAGACTTCTAAATGTTGTGCGTTAGGTTCCAAATCGTTTTTATGTTCATTGAATTTATTTTACAGTTGATCTTTCTTAAGAAGTTTTCCTTTAAGGTTCACCACGTGATGTAGATATACAATTCCTAAAATGTAATCTAAGATGATAAACAATCGTTTATTATTCTTTTTGCGATGAAAATCCTAGCTACTAAGGAAAGAGAAGAGATATTCTTTCAACATAGAGCAGAGAGCACACACTAGATGTAGTGTCCTAAATCAAAATCAATAAGAATTCTAGATGCAAATGCACATGCATGTATTTGTTTTCCACTTTCTTAATGTGTGAATGGCAAGAAGAATGCTAAGTACAAATTTGAATTATCTTTTCAAAGCGACAGTACTAACAATTGTCTTCAAAAGACGAAAGGAAGACAATGACGACACTTTGCAATTTTGAATTAAAAACTACTTTCGACACTTGAAAAACTATCAATTCAAATCAAATACAAGAGTAACATTGTAATCGACCATCAAGAAGAGTAGGGTTCTTTTCTTTGACTAAAAACGACACTTGTGATACTTCCAAATCAAAAGACGACAGTTCGACTAAGCTACTTCTTTGTAAAGGAGAACTGTAAATGGAAAACAATACATAAAAACATTCACAATTCTTTGTACAATGGAGGATGAATAATGCAAAGGAAGTGAGTTTCCACAGTGGTATACTAATCACAGATAGCAAAACTCCTTAATAAAGCAGAAGAGAGTGAAAAAAAACCAAAATCTGGAGGCAGAAACAATCTTCTCTGATCATCGCACCCGTAACACAAGGAAACAGGGATGCATCTCACCTACTGCACACGGAAGGTGCGATGCTTCTAGATTGCCAAGAGGAGAAGGTGTGATGGTCCAGGGGCGAGACTTCAACTTGGTTTTTGGCCACAGTTCACAACTTAGTTCAGGGATTTAGGCCGAGCTAATGATAGTCAGTAAATACAGAGCACAGGGGCTGATCTAATGAGGTTATTTGAGCCATCACCAGGGCAATTAAGATGTTTACAAATCAATTGTTTAGTTTATAAACAAAACCTGGAGATGGATTGAAGTAGCATTGATCTACTTTGTTTGAAGGCTAGCTGGCTTAACTTCAGGCTCCGTCTGTATTTTATAAAGCAAACAAATCTAGACAAGTAAAAAATCTATTCGCTCCCTAGCAGAGTTGCCATTTTGTTATTGGGAAATCTAGTGTCCATTCAGAGCTTCTAGTTCCACTAAGATGGGTAGCTATATTAGAAGCAAACAACTAAAGTTACTTTCATTTTCCTTTATGAGAAGTAGATGGGAGAGAAGCAGAGAGTACCAACCTCAGTCTTCGCTTGGATCCTTGCTTGTTTCTTCTCGCCGTTGATAGATTTTTGCCACTCCTTCCTTGTTTACCCTGTTTCAAAGAGCACCTGTAAAGTCAAAGCAACATAATACCTTCAAGTACAGAGATCTACAATCGTAAACAATATAGGACCAGATATATATTGACCACACAAATGTATATATCATCAAATATATGAGAATGCGAAGGAAAACTTAAATAGATTTATTGATAGAAATAGTAGAAGACAGTATTACAACCCATTGATCTGACCCAGTGTCATCCTCCCAGCATGAAAGCCCTTCTTCACCTCATGAAAAGCTTAGATCACCCAACACTATGATGTTCCACCAAGAAACTAACAACACTTCCTTACAAGATACAAAATTCCAGCCTCTAGATCTTTGGGATGAGGGATCCATATATAGACGTTTACAGGGGGGTGAGTCAGCTTTTGGGATTTCGATTAGTGTCCTCTCTCTAATAGTTCTTTGTTCCACTTGCAGATTCATGATCTCTTACTCATCCTTGGGTGAATTCATAGAGGCAAATGACGCAAGAGAAGTTTCTAGAAGATTCCATGATCATCCACCTTGCAAATTGTCTTTGTCATTTGTCTACTCTCGCCAATCGCACCCTACAAAAGGGCTTTTCAATATGCATCACACTTTTTGCATGTAGTAGGTGAGATGCATCACACCCTTAGCACTGAGCAGTCTGTATGGTCCAATTTTGACCAGTTCTGAGCAATTTTCCATGGATAACTTTTGGGAGATGATGTAATCAGCTGACCTTGTTCCTTTAGGGTATGAAACAACACTTTAAGGGACTCAAAATCCCTTGGTTTATGGGCATATATGATTGGGGTTGCAGTGCCCAAAAATGTCTATAACACATGATGAAGAGAATTGTTGGAAATTGCATCCAGAAATGAAGCCAAAGGGATTTGGTGGAAAATAGAAGTAGAATATGCTTGAAACTATAAAAAAATACCTTGGATCTTATTCCAGTGACGAGATGGATCACAACTATGGGAATACAAGACAACATGTCTCTTCATGTTAATTCAAGATTTGAAATTCATGCTAGTTCAAGTTCTACAAATGAATCTCATGTTGATGAAAAAAAGGAGTAACTATTTCATATTAGGGTTGTGGCAAACCAATACCAAAATAGAAACATTATTTGACTTGGTTTGTCAAGTTAATTTGATTTCAAGATAATATTTCAAAAGGTTGGGAATTGAAACCAAGCGTCATCCAAAACCCTAACCTCTTGGTTTGGTATGTGACAATGAAAAACTCCATGTAACCAATAAATGTAGGGTTATTTTTGTTATTGGATAAAAAATAGTAGATGAGGTTTATATGGATGTTGTCCCACTCGATATATGTGGCATAGTTTTTTCTAGACAATATTTGTATGATAGGAGAGTAGTCTTCTTTTGGCATGAGAAAAAATACCATCTCAGAAAGAATGGGATGGAGTATATTGTCAAATCCCATTGTCTGAATATTAATGCAAACCTTATTAGTGTAGGTGAAATGAAGATTCTTATTAACTGTAGCAGAAGTTGCATGCTCATGGTTGCAAGGGAAAAATATGAGGAAGCATCTGAAGAGTTACAAGGTTGTGACTCCTCTCACATGAAAACATTTTTTGATGTTGATTTTAATTAGGGTGGGATTTTTCAGGTGGGTTTCCTCCTAAAATGCAGAAACAAAAAGAAATTCATCTCCAAAAAAAAATCCCCTTTGCCTAATGTGGGCATGTACAGGTTGTCAGTTGTTGACATGGAGGAGATTAAGAAGCAAGTACTAGACTTTCTGAACTAAGGGTTTATCAGGCCTATCTCTTCTCCTTGCAGTTCACCCATAGTGTTGGCACCAAAAAATAATGACACATGGAGGATGTGCATGGATTATCAAGCACTCAACAATATCACGTAAAAAACTGCTACCCTCTTGCTCAAATTATTACTTGATCAGTTGAAAAATGTCTTTTATTTAAATAATTTGGATTTGTGTAGTGGCTACCACCAAATCTGAATTCCAGAGCATGATGTGTGGAAAATTACAATTCAATACCAAGAAGGGGATTTTTGAGTGGTTGGTGATGGCATTTTGGCTTTGCCATGTAACGACAAAATTTATGAGGGTGATGAATGACATATTTAGACCTTTTCTAGATGATTTTGTTCTTGTGTATCTTGATGATATACTTCTTTTTCAATAGAAATTGTGATGATCATGTAAAACATGTCAAAAGGGTGCTTGATATTTTGGAAAAGGAGAAACTATATGTAAAAATGTCCAAATTTAAATTTGGAAAAACTTCTTTAGTTTATTTTAGGTCACATTATTGGAGGAAGTCAGTTTAAAATTGATAGTTCAAAGGTTGATTTAATTTTTAAAGGCCTAATCCTACCAATGTAAGAGAAGTAAGAATATTTTTTGGTGTAGCGTAGTATTGAAGGAGGTTCATTGGCAACTTCTCCATCATAGCATATCCTTTGCATGATTTAACCAATGTGAAGAAAACTTTTCATTGGGGATGAAATAAACACAAGGTTTATGACACTATCAAGGAAAATATTAGTACTGCACAATTACTAGTCTTGCCTGATCTCCTGAAGCCATTCGAGATTGAGACAAATGGAAGTGGTTATGCTATGGGTGTAGTGTTGATGCAACAATGAAAACTAGTTTATTACCATTCAAATAATTTCTCTATTGTGAATTATCCCACTTATGATAAGGAGTTATATGGTTTGGTGAAAAGTGTCAAAAAATGGAAACATTACTTGATTAGAAACGAGACAATTATTCATATAGACCAGTAGCCCTTCCAATGTCTCCAATCATAAACCAAGTTGCAACAAGCCTGTCGTTTTAGGTCTATGGGATTTCTCCAAGTATTTCACTTGGCAATGAAGTACAAAATGGGTACAAGGAATTAAGTAAAATATATTTTCTCTAGACCGCGTATTTCTATATTTTTTATTTAAAAAGTTCTTCTTTTCTCGTGAAATTTATGTTGAGGAATATGTTGTTGATGAATATTTCAAAGAGATTTATGAGAAGTTAAATAATGGATCACGAGTAGAAAACTACCATTTGTAGAGAAAACTATTGTAACACCTTACATAACTATTTATTCCTCCCAATGAGAGATTCCATGTAATACGAGAAGCCCACACTTCACTCGTGTCTAGTCATTTTGGTGTAGGAAAGGCCATGTCTCACTTGAAAAGGTTTTTATATTGGCCTCATATGAGAGAGATTGTACCAAAATATGTAAAGGGATGTGTTATGAGTTCTATTTTTAAGCCCACTAATAGAAATTCGGTGATATACACACCACCCCCAGTTCATTTTTGTCCTTGGGAATGTGTCTCCATGGGATTTGTAGGAGGGTTTCCTTTGTCAACAAAGTGTCATGATTGTTTGTATTACATGCTCGATAGGTTTAGTAAGATTTGTATCTTAATTCCATATAAGAATAATATTACTACTATGTAGAATGCTCAACTCTTCCTTCAATATGTATGGGTCCACTTTGGTCTACCGACATTCATTGTATTTGATCAGGACTCTCGATTCCTTGGATATTTCTTGATAAGATTGTGCAAGATTATGGAAACCAAACTAAAGAGGAGCACTACATTCCATCCACAAATTGAAAGATAGACAAGGATTTTCAACTGAATATTGTTTCATTTACTTCACTAATATTGCGGCAAACATCACAAGTTATGGGATGAGAAGATTCATTATGTACAACATGCATACAATAGGGCCATGCACTCATTTACTCAAATCTCAAAATTTTATACGTGCATTAGGTACCTACCAAAATATCTCTTAGACTTGGTCTTTGGGAAGGATGACGATTCTAATGAATTAAGTGAGGAGGAGAAATCACACAAGTTCATTCAACGAATCCAAAATATTCATGAAGTATTGCAGGAACACTTGGAGAATGGTCAAGCTTGGCATGACAAACACTGAGTTCATCATTAGTTCCAGGGTGGAGATAAGGTATGAATCCATATTATAAAGGACATGATGAAGAGAGAAGGAAAAAAAGTTAGACCAATTAGATATGGTCATTTCCCATCTTGAAGAAAAATTGGAACAATGATTATCGCTTTGATATTCCAACATATATGCAGATGTATTTTGTGGTGAACGTTGAAAACTTGAAACTTTACAAGACACTTATGATCATGGATCTAAAAGATGGTGGACATGTAATTTCAGTGGATGATTTTTCACCAAAGTACTTGGAAAAACTACCTAAAGACATCATCCTTGATAAGAGGATGAAGACTTCACGATGGGGAGACATGGAGTACCTTCGTGTGGGAATCAAAGCAATGCACCCAAGTAAGGAACAATGGATTGAAAAGGAGAAAATGAAGGATAAATTCCCTCACCTTCCAATTGATTAATGAGGGTTCTGGAGACCAAAACACATCTCAATGGAGAAGAATGATCCAAGAGGATCCCAGAAGGCCAAAATTTTTAAATCCTCTAATAGCATCAAAAACCATGTCAAATTCAAGGTCTCGTCATTCTACATCCAATGGCATGAATGACACCTTAATCCCACATTGTATGTGAAATTTATGACCATTTCAACATTTTATCATATAAAAAAAAATTGCAAGAGTACCTTAAAGTGCCACAAGGCATTCCTAGAGGATTCCATGTGGCAATATGGATAACACCTTATCGTCTACAGTACAGTCCACCTCGGCCAATCAAAATTCAACACTTGCTAGTAGGGACTGGTGATTGGGTAAGATGATTGGGTACAAAGATACCAATGCCATGATGCCACTTGGTCCAATCAAGAAGTGCCATATCGCATAACGGTGGCAACCCATGGGGTGTGATCAAACCTATGAGGATGATTTCTTATGTGAAAATTTGGTGGTCATTTAAAATTAGATTGTCAGACAATTATTTTTGGCATCCGACAGATTATCTAACAACGATCATGTTTTATTTTAACATGGGTCATTTTTTTTATTAAAAAATGTACACGATGGTTGGGGGTCCACGAGTTTGAACCCACAACCTCCAGGGTTGCTAACAACTTATAAATAGTTTGCCAACCAGTGTACCCAAGTGGGCCATTGGAAATATCATCTGCGCAAAAATAGTTAAATATAATGCATTTGTGTCATGGAGGGAAGACTCGAAGAGTGCATGCATAGGAATAGAACCCGTCTTGGAACCCAAAGCTGATGGTAAAACTAGTGCATGCTCGGAACCAATAGTTAGGGTTATAATAAGGAAATATTCCTTGGAATATTTTTGAGATATTCTCCCACATAATCTATGTGGAATCTTTTATTTTCTTTCAAGTGATAGAGTCGAAGATGACAAAATAAAGTCAATTTTATACTCAATTTCCTCAAAATGTTTAAGAGGATTTCACTATTACAATGTGTTTTTGGATCTGAGCAACCCATTTTCAATTCACCCCGAGACTAGAGGTATAATGATGTATTTTTTCGTGTACTACTTATTTTTGTTGATATGAATGAAGATGCCTCCCCACTATTGAAGCAGGGCTCGACAATGTTGTCCACATTGGACAAACTTTGTTATCATATTTTTTTTCATTGTCATTATGGTATTTGTTATGTTTCCTCTTCATTGAGTTTTTGAACACATAGTTTTTCGTGCTATTTTCCATGCAATTTTGTAAACATCAATGAAGTAAATATCCTATATCACCTCAAGTCAATGGTCAAATTTCCTCCAAAAGAGCTTGGTCAGTAGTCAAAATACTCAACCTTCCTGATTGGTCAAACCCAAAATAGTCCCAAACAACTTGGTCAAACTTGGTCAAAGGAGAGAGAATAATTGATCCAAACTTAAACAAGAATGCAACAACTTATAGATATAATAATTGACACAAAGATGCAGCCAAGAGAAACTTCATTTCATTAATAGAAAGCTAATGAACAATGCTTAGAAACATAATGGAAATAAGATAGCTTGGACGATTGTAGTTTATCTCTGAGAAGAGATGTGGTGACTACATGCCTTTGAACTGTGTTACAATGAGGCTCAAGGGCCTATTTATTATTAGAAAACGTGAAAACCACTAAAAAACCAAAACCCTAACCCCAGGAGATGTAACACAAAGAGTTTGTGGGCCCCGTTGGGGTTAACTAGGCAGCCAAATTCTCGGGGTCGTAACTTGATCATATTATGCTCATTTTTCGTTTATGATACCTTGCTGGAAAGGTACTTCAGAGTACTACATGTTTATTTGATGGACCTTTCCTACGGATGTTGGCCTATCGTGGACCCCAAAAAACATCGTTTAGGGGGTCGAACCTACTCTGGAAGTTCAAGAACTGAAAAATTGCTAAAAATAGTAAATGCTGAAATGAACAAGGAAACATATGAAAATGACAGGGGGGTCTAGGTGGAATAGGATGGTGGTGACCAATATCCACCTAGATCATTTCTGTCCCCATTACATGTAGAGCCTCCACGAGGTGATGAAATGTTTGTTGAACTTGGTCCGTAGTGAACCACTTGCCTTCGTCAAGGAGTCGGCCTACTTTGACAAATTTATATAGTTGTATCCTCTGTTAGTGATTGTTATTGATATGTGCTTCCATGATCTTATCAATTGGGGACTATTCCATGCAATCGGGGTTGAGCTTTGTTGGCATGAGTTGTTCTGTAATGTCAGATGTGTCTAACGATGGTGGAAAGTATGGTCGAAGGAGATCTACATTAAACACTGGGTGTAGACAAAGGAACGGTGGGATGGTGAGCTCGAAGGAATTGTCACCGATGAACTTGGTAATTTTGTATGACCCATATCGGAGTAGGTGAAGCTTCTAGTGGGGTCCAGCAAGGCGCTCCTTCTATAAATGTAGCCAAAAATTTCTTGTCCACCTAGAACTTGTGCCACACTCGATGTTGGTCATTGCATGTCTTGTACTTAGAATTGTCTCTATCTAATATATCATGGATCTACTAGCAAATGTCTTGAATGGTCTCAATGAAGTTGTTATCCCTTTTAGCTTCGGACTGGATGTGAGCCGAATCTACTTGAGTGGTTGGAAATGGTATGGGCACATCAATGTGGCCTAATGGATGAAACCCCAACCCTACTTGAAAGGGATTATGGCTTGTTGAGCTTTGAAGAGCTTAGTTGTAGCTGCGTTGGACATGGGGGGACTTTCATCCCATGTGTGTCGATGCTTCAATTTGTACATGCACATAATTTGTATGATCATCCTATTGAAAACCTGTGTTTGGCCATTAGTTTAGGGATGGAAATTCATGGAATTAGTAACTTTTGTATCCAACATCGACCAGAGACTTGACAAAAATGCACTCAACAATATGTTTTCCTGATCTTAGAAAATGGACTGTGGGATCCTAAAGTGTACCCACACTCACGCAAAGAAGATCTTAGCAATGACCTCTACTATGATACTGTTTTTGCAGGCCACCACGATGTCCATCTTAGAGAATTTGTCGACGACCATGAAAATACAATCATTGTCTTGCTTAGTAGAAGGAAGGCCAAACATGTAATCCATGGAGACAGATTCCCAAAGCCAACTAGGAGTAGGTAGAGGAGTATATAGGACTTTCCTCTTGATGGTTAGTTTGGCAATGGAACAGGAATTGCAGGATCTAATGTACTTCCGAAAATCTTTCTGGTTTCACCCGATAGAAATGATTTTGCAATGCCACCACTATTTTCTCTACTCCAAAACATCGAGCGACCCAACTATAGTGCATCTCCCAAATCATCTTGCCATGCTCACTTGAAGGAGCACAAATGTGTCCCAGGTGGCATAATAGTGCATCCTGAAGGTGAAAACTTGGAACTTTCTTCCCTTCCATGAGTGTTTGGTATATACTGATGAATTTAGGGCCGCACTTGTAAAGATGTGGCCACACCAATGTCTCGTGCCCACAAGAGTTGAGCACAGTGATCAGCACCATGACCAGTGATTGATTGAGAAAATCAAAAACAATATTGGTGTATCCATTCTTATACTTAATGTTCAAATTGAACTATTGCAAATAGGTGGACCATTTCTCATGGCAATCATTATGCAACTTCCCTTGTTTCTATATGAACTATAGAGGTCGATGGTCTATGTGGATGACCATTTCCTTCCCCAAAATCTAATGCTTACATTGACAATAGGCCCGCACAATGGAATGCATTTCTTTGTCGTAAGTGGTGTACTTTCAGACTGTGTCTAAAAGTGTCTTACTATGGTAAGCCATTGGATGCCCATGGTGAGTATTAATTGCACCAATAGCATAGTGGGAGGCATTTGTCTCAATCTCAAATGGTTATTGCAAGTCCGGTAATGTGAGAACTGGTGCAAAATATAGGTGATTCTTTAAGTTGGCGAATGCTTGTTGTTGGGTTTCCAACCAAAAACAAAATTCTTTCGCTTCTCCCTTGGTGACGTGACTTAAAGGACAATTGATATTAGATAACCTTGACATGAACCTATGGTAGGAATCAACAAGATCGAAAAAGTTGTGGAGTTCTCCTATAGTGGTTGGGGCTGGACAATCCTGAAGGACTTGTATCTTGGATGGGTCCACATGTACAACCTCCTCATCAATGATGTACCCCAGATATTAAACCTGGGTCAGGCCAATGGTGAATTTCTCCAAGTTAGGACACAACTTTTGTTGGTGCAGGGTTTGAAGGACCTGTCGAATGTGTTGGAGGTGCTCTTCCCAACTCCAGCCGAAGATCAAGATGCCATCTAAATAAACCAGCACAAATTCATTGGTGAAGGGTCACAAGATGTTTTCCATTTGTCTCATGAAGGTTGCAAGGGTATTCATCAATATGAATGGCATGACTAGCCATTTAGAAAGGCCCTTCTTGGATTTGAAAGCAGTCTTCCCCACATCAGAAGGATCTATAGGAACCTGGTGATATTCTAACTTCAACTCAATCTTGCTGAAATATTTGGCCCCCTTGAGCTGGTCCAGAAGGTCATCAACATGCAGGATTGGGTACCTATTCTAGACACTGATCTTGTTCAGCGCCCAATAGTGAATACAAAGTGTCTAGGTCCCATCTTTATTCTGTAGCAATACTATCAGCCTCCCACAAGGTGATGAACTTGGCCTGATGTGCCCTTTCTAAAATAGTTCCTAAATCTACCTCTTTATATGATCGTTCTCCAAAACTGAGCATGAATAGATTGGTCCATTGGGCAATAGTATGCCCGAGGTCAGATCAAAGGAGTTCTTGACTTGACAGTGCAGAGATCCTATGGGTGAGGTGAAATATCCCTATACTCCTCCACAACCTTGTCCATCTAATACTTTTGTGTAAAGGAGCCCTGCCTAAAGGCTGTGGCCACGACCTTATTCTTTCCCTAGGGGAGAATCATAAAGAAAACAAATTTCCTGGTCTAGGACATGATCTTATTGCATTTCTTCCCAGTGGTCAAAGAGATGGTGGTAGGCAGGGCTACCTCTAGTATCCTGTAGAACTTATTATCCAAAGTAATAATCACAGAGCGAGGTCTAGACTCATATAAAGCATGTCGCTTCCATAAGTATTGTTGTCCTAACAATACATCACACACTTCAAGAGGAACAACATCACACAGTACCTCATCCATGAAGCTGTTGATGTTATAGGGAAAGCGACACTACTCGGTGAAACGAAGATCTCGTCCTTGGTGAAGCCACTCGATGGTCTAGGGATATGAATGTGTTATAGTATTTAGGCATAGATGCTTCACGACCTCTATTGAAATGAGGCTCTTTTGGCTCTCGCTATTGACAATGAACTACAACAAACAACCCTTCACCCACATCTGTGAGTGGAAGAGGCATTTCCCCTCCTCTAGATATTTAGGCTAAATCCTCTTGAGCATGGTGGTGGCCACAGCAGCACTGAACTCTGCATCAATGATCTTCTTCCCTTTGTTAGTTCCCTTATCAGGTTATGATTCAGAGTCAGAGCTTGCGTCTGATTCAGAAGCCTTTAGCTTGGCCACTAGTGACTGGTTGGCCCGACACTCACTTGTGTTGTGAGTGGAGATCTTATCAAACTCACACCATTTTCCCGTGTCCTTCTTCGTCTTCGGGGTGTTTCTCTTTGCTTGCATCTTCGGTGGGCTATCCTAGGTAACACCACCTTGGCTTGGTCCTTAGTTCTGTGGTTTAGGGGCACCTTTTCCTTGCTTTGGATTCAAAGATGCAAAGTTCTGCTTCTTCTATTTAAACTTATGTTCAATCTTGGCAACGTACCGACATGTAGTGCCGAGCAAGGAAGTGTCCAGGAACTCCATCTCATCCTAGATGTACTTTTGCAGACTGTTCTAGTACTTCAACACCAAATTTCACTTAGTATCCTTGATACCCCGCTTCGTATGAAGGGTATGGAAAGTATTTGTGAACTCTGTCACATATTGGTCCCTTCCCTACCATATTGTGGTCCACTTTATGTATTTGTCTTCATAGCTAACGAAAGGTTAATATTGTTCCTTGATGGCATGTTGGAAAGAATTCGAAGTGGGTGCGGTTGAAAACATTCAGGGTTCACTCTCGTCCTTTTGTTCACAGTAGGTTTCCTACCAATCCTTGACATATGGGGCAACTTTAAGAAGTGAAAGAGTAATATTTTCCCGGCTGGAAAAGTCATGAACTAAAAAATATGGTTCCAATAGATTTAACCATTTATCTATGATGTCTGCATCTATCAGGCCTTTGAATATGGGAATATCAAAGTTAAATTGTACCTTAAAAGGAATGGTGCCTTCAGAGTGGCTGTTGAACAAAGATGCATTGCCTGTGGGTAGCCATCGAAGGATCTTGGAAAATTTTTCCATCATCGCATCCCTCTATCATTCGAGGGCTTCCTCGAGCTACACATTGAAAGGATCTCCTACCCCCTCATCTTTATTTTCTTCTTCCATGGGAGGTCGTTGTATTTTGTGAGGATGACCTTGCAATGGTTCAACCAGATTGAGCCCTAACTCCTTATACCGTGACCTCGTTGGGGACATGCAAATAAAATCAGAGAAAGAGCAAATTGCTCTAATACCACTAATAAAAACTTAAACAGGAATGCAACAACTTATGTATATAATCATAAACACAAATATGTAACGAAAAAACACTTCATTTCATTAATAGAAAAATATTGAACTACGCTTACAAATAGAATCGGAATAAGATAGCTTAGGTGTTGGGAGCTTATCTCTGAGAAGCGATGTGGGGTATACATGTCTCTAAACTGTGTTAAGATGAGGCTGAAAGGCCTATTTATTATTGGAAAACATGAGAAAACCCTAAATGACCAAAACCCTAAACCCAACATGTGTAACACCAAGATTTTGTGGGCCCTGTTGGGGTTAGTTGGGTAGCCAACTTCCGAGGGTTGTAACTTGGTTATATTATCTCCATTTGGCACGTATGATACCTTGTTGGAAAGGTATCTTAGAGTAATACATGTTTCCTCGTAAGCTCTTTCCTATTATGATGGGCTTGCCACAGACCCCAAAAAACACCGTTTAGGTGGTTAAAACTGCTCTGGAAGTTCACAACCCAAAAAATGCTAAAAATAGTAAATTCTCAAATGAACAAGGAAACATATGAAGCTGACTAGGTGATCTAGGTGGAATGGGTGGGTGGTCACCGATATCCACCTGGATCAAGAACCCTATGTCAACTTCACGTTTCAGACATTAAAGTCAATGGTCAACAATAGTAAAAGAAACCCTAAAAATATTGGTTCCTCCATAGGAAAACTCATCCTCTAAAAATCGAACTTTTCCAATTCAAATATAGTCAAAATTCCAAGCTAAACTTGGTCAATGGTTTTCCAAACAGAAGTGAATGCAAAAATTTTAGAATTAGCCCTTGAACCTTCACACTTGTAAAATCGGCTTCCTTGCCTTAGACCTGTATGAACCAATCACAAGAGGAGAGGGAATAAGATGTGTGTTGATGTGATATCTAAATGTGGTTTCCTTAATGTGTATTTATATGTGACTTTAGAGACCCAATTTTGACTTTAGGCCAACCTGAACTTTTGTTTGATTGTGGGTTTTCAATTAAAAGTAATATTTTTCCTTGATCAAATTAAATTCTTCTAGAGGCAAAGAGGGTCTTTTTTCTTGAGGAGGAAGGTTGTCAAAAACAGAGAATTTGTATGATAAATTAATATTAAAAATGAGGAAAATATGTATAATTAAATGTAAAATATGTAGAATTAAATTATACTAATTATATAAAATGATGCAGGAGCATCCAACTCAGGCACCATGACTGGGTGTCAGTCTCCACCAGGTCAAAAAATTGAGTTTACTTTTATTTGTCTTTATGTTGGTTGACAGAATAGTAGGTAGGACTTTTATTCTTATTATAATTTTTAACTTAGTTAAGGGTAGTTGATCAGTTAGGGTTATTTGTTTGTCTGTTGTTAACAAGTCATGGATTAATGATTATCCTTTTATTTTAAAAGGAAAAATACAAATGTATCTAAAGGGAAAGTCTTGTCATAAGGTAAAATGAATGACTAATAACCAAGTAACTGTAAACGTCTGTAACTGAAAAGCAACTGTACAGTTTCATTAACTGGAACAAGGAACCTATAAATGTAACAGGACAAATCATGTAAGGGGTTCAGCTCAGTACCCCTCGCACTCAAATAATAACAAGAATAGAGAAATTAAGTTTTGTCCATCTGTATGTCTACTGTAATTTATTATGTTTTCTGATTGATGACTATTTGAGCATACAACTAACCATATACAGATTCTTGAAAATAAATTCTTTTTGTTTCCTGAGAGAAAGAACCAGTTATCATAGTGAGACCAAAGAGCAGATACAATACGAGGGTTTGTAATTCCTTCAAAGCAAACAGAGAAAATAAACCAGGAGTGATACAACCAGGATTCAGTATAGGCCAAACACCCAAATGTCGGACGAAAGTTTCCACAATACATTTAAACTGACAGCCATATAAAATTGCCAGCATAACTACAGGGTTCATGTACATTTATACATCATATCTCAAGAAAACTGAAGAAGCATAATAGCAGTTCCGACTACGAATTCAGAGCAAAAAAACAGCGAACGTTATTCAGGTAAATCAAACCTAATATTATTACATCTCCTTGAAGAATTTTCCTTTCAGAAATTGCAAAGTCCACCGTATCAAAATTACATAACAGAACTGTAAAAACAAAGTTGTGAATGCTCAAACCATGAATGATAAACCCTAGGTGAGGGTTTCAACCACATGTTCTACACAACATAGACACATAGACCCTTGAACAACAAACCCTAGGTGAGGGTGTCGACAGAAAATTGCAACTATAAGCAGAAGATTGCAGTCAGGACACAGTGGAAGCCCAGAATTCCGAGTAGCAGAGCATCACTCACAGGGTGAGCCATTCGACAAGCAACGTGGGTGAAAAACCCATTCAACCCGAAGGCAAAGTTAAAGAACAAAACGAACACTAAAAGAAATTCGAAGAGGCAGAACCTACTGGACAAGACCGAGACGTATATGACCAAACCCTCCAACTGCAAACCCTTAACACTTGCACAGCCATGATACACAGGTATTAGAGCATAAATTGTAGGAGAAGTGAAATATAGAGCTGGAAAGGGAAACAAAACAATGAATGTTGCATTTGTCTTACCAAAGAGTTTGCAATGATACCAAAGACCGGCATTCCACCAACAGCTCCAACTGACTGTGGAGACAAAGGAGCAGACCAGGTCAGGAACTATGGAAAAATACCCATAAGTTGAAACAGAGAAAGAGAAATTACCTGTGCGTTAAGCCGAAGATGGAAGAAAGCCATCGAGCTGAACCTGGAAACAAGAAAACATTGAGTTGCCAACTAGAATGAGAAATACAAGTGCATGAGTTGAAACACGACAGCCTGTTGAACCCACATCAGAAGGAAAAAAAAACACAATAGAGGTCACTTACCCAAATAGCTACAGGGCAAACCGAAACTGTCAATGAACCAAGGATTAAAGACAATCACATTCATAGCAAAGAACAACCAGAGGCACACCCAACACTCGCAGCATTGTTGCCCACCAAGACCTTGCAGAGCACTGTGGAGCAAACCCTCGACAAGCCAACAGCTAATGACCGAAAAGAAGGAAGAGCAAAGGGATCAAGCATAGGGTTGAGGAGGAAATACAAACTCCAAGGCAAGTACCCCTTTCATTATTGCATAATTGAATGCCACATAAATGAAAACCCAAAATATCTGATGGTGCTTTCATCCATGTGTAATCACCATCGAATGATTTAATCAAATATATAAACATTACATAATCATTCAAATTACGACAGATTGTAAAGTGTTGGGTTGGTCCCATCAAAGTGGTATCAGAGCAGGTGAAATTTATTGAAGACATGGAAAGAGGAAGGCAAGGTCATGGTAGAGGTGCTCGAAGGTTGGTGGAGGAAGGACTGAGAGAGGAGATTCAAATTCTTGCTGCTCGTTTGGAGGCGGTGGAGGCAGGGAGAAGAAGAGACCCAGAGATAGGTGATGACAGTGAAGAGGAAACTGAAGCAGCAACAGATGGACCAGAAGGTGAGAGCCCAGAAGTGAGAATGTTGAGATCTGTTTTAATGGCAAGCAGTAAACCCAAGCCAAAACTCCTAACCTATGACAGCAGTGTGTCTATCGACATTTTATTGGATTGGATTAGCGAGATTGATAAGTATTTCGAGTGCGAGGAAGTCAGCGAAGACCACAGAGTTAGGTTTGCTACAATGAAGTTGAAGGGACATACATCCCTGTGGTGGGATAGTGTCCAGACGGAGAGGAAAAGATTGAACAAGTTGCCAATTAAAACCTGGTCAATGATGGTGGCCAAGTTAAAGGGCAGATTTCTATCGAAAGACTATCAGATTGCACTCCACAGGTAGGTGCAGAATCTGAAATAGAAAGGATTGATGGTAAGGGAGTATAGGGAGGAGTTATATCGAGTGAATTTCGAGTTGGATATACATAGGATACCGCGGAAAGAAAAACCAAGTATGTTAATGGGTTAAGATTATAAATTTTGGATAAAATCAGTATTTTATCCCCAAAGAACATGGAAGAAGCGTATCAGAGTGCGATGAAAGCTGAAGAGGAAATTACTAGAAAGCAGAATTCATAGAGAGGATGATGAGCCAGATGGGGAAGAGGCCAGTCATATGGCAGAGGGTGGACTACTAGTAATAATGAGGAAGGTAGTAGTTCTAGAGCTTCTGGATCAGCGGACAAAGGTGATAATGCGAGAGGTGGTAGGTCATCCCAGCGAGGCAGGTGAAATGGCTGAGGAAGAGGGGCTGGTTACCAATGTTATAGGTGTCATAAATGGGGACGTAGATCATTTGAATGTCCAGAGGTAGAACAAGTTGGACAGCGGGGTGCATATGTTGCACAACCAGAAGAAGCAGCGCACCTCCCCAAGAAGCAGAAAATTCTCCAGAGACAGGGGAAGCCCTGGTGCTACACAAGGTATTGTTAAAACTAGTCAAGGAGGTCACCGAACAGACACAACAGAAGGCTTTGTTTAGAACAGTGGTTAAGTCACGAGGTAAGTGTTGTAAGTTAATTATTGATAGTGGTAGTACTGATAACTTAGTTTCTACAGACATGGTAGGAAAGTTGGATTTGAAGTGCTTGAAACATCCTAACCCATACAGAGTCTCATGGCTGCAAAAACGCCATCAGTTGCTGGTGGATGAATAGTGCGAGGTGGAGTTTCAAATAGGCAGATATAAGGATAAAGTCATTTGTGACATCATGCCAATGGATGTATGTCACATACTACTAGGAAAACCTTGGCAATATGACAGGAAAGTGGTACACAATGGATTGGCGAACTGTTATAAGTTTGTTAAGGATGGAATCAGGCATACGCTTGTGCCCATCAAGGAAGAAAGGACAGCAGGGACAAGTGAGCCAAGAGCATTGTTGGTTAGTGTAAAATAGTTTCTGAGACAAGTTGAGGACAATGAGATGGGCTACGTAGTTCTAAAGAAAGCAAGGACAATGTTATTGCATACGGAGGTATCAGATTTACCTATAGAAATCTAGCAGATGTTGCAGGATTTTACAGATATAATGGTGGATGACTTGCCAGACAAATCACCCCCCAAAATATGCATAAGTCATCACATTGACTTCATAGCTGGAGCCAGTTTTCTGAACAAAGCGGCATACCAAATGAGCCCCAAGGACAATGAAGAGATTAGAAAGTAGGTGCAAGAATTGTTAGACAAGGGATTGATAAGAGAAGGTTTGAGCCCTTATGCAGTCCCAACAGTTCTTGCCCCCAAGAAGGGAGGAGAGTGACAGATATGCACGGACTCAAGGGTCATCAACAAAATCACCATCCGATACAGGTTTTTGTTACCATGGATGGATGACATGATGGATTGTTTAAGTGGGCCAGCATATTTCTCTAAGATAGACTTGAAGAGCGGGTACCATCAGATTCAGATACAAGAGGGGGACGAATGGAAGATAGCCTTTAAGACAAATGAGGGGTTGTACGAATGGTTGGTCATGCCATTTGGATTGAGCAATGCACCCAGTACATTTATGAGGTTGATGAATGAGATGTTGAAGGAGTACATCAGGAAATTTGTGATTGTATACCTGGACAACATACTTATTTTCAGCAGGACAATGGAAGAACACCTTCAACATGTACATTAGGTGCTGGAAAAATTATAGCAGAATAAACTACTAATAAACTTGAAGAAATGTACCTTTCTGGAGAAGGAATTGGTTTATTTGGGCTTTGTAATAGCATAAAATGAACTGAAGATGGATCTAGAGAAGGTGGCAGTGATAGTTAATTGGCCATCTCTGAAAAATTTATTCGAGGTACGTAGCTTTCATGGACTAGCGAGTTTCTACCGGAAATTCATAAGGAATTTTAGCAAAATTTGTGCACCTATGTTGGACACCATTAAAAAGGCTAGTCAGCCTTTTCGATGGAAAGATGCAACAGAGAGAAGTTTCCAGTTATTAAAGAGGAAGATTACTGAGAGGCCGATCCTGAGATTGCTGGATTTCAAGAAGCTTTTTCAGGTTCGTTTTGATGCTAATGGGATGGCTACTGGAGCTGTACTAAGCCAAGAGGATAAGCCTGTAGCGTTTTTCAGCGAGAAGCTGAATGAAAGTCAACAGAAATATTCATCTTATGATAAGGTGTTCCATGTTGCTATACACGCATTAAAACACTGGAGGCATTATCTGTTGGGAAACGAATTTGTGTTGTTCTCAGATAATTCTGCACTAGAGTATGTAATGCAGTAGCAGAAGATGAAGCACAAACATGCTAAATGGGTGGAGTATTTGAAGAGTTTCAACTTCGTATTGAAGCATATTAGCGGGCAAGCCAACAAGGTGGCGGATGCACTAAGTAGGAGAGCTTTACTTCTGCAAGAAAGTACTGTGCAAGTGCTAGGTTTTGAGCACTTAAAAGACTTATACCAAACTGATACAGATTTTAAGGAGGCCTATGAGTCATGTCAGAATCCCTTGGTGAGAGATAACAGTCCATGGTTGGACTACAACTTACAGGAGAAACTGTTATTTAAGGGAGGACAGCTATGCATACCTGACTGCTCGATGGGAGAGAATATTATTCGGGAGAAGCATAGTGGAGGTCTGGCTAGAGATTTTGGCATGGAAATGACACTCGAGAAACTTAGTCATTTCTACTTTTGGCCAAAGATGCGGAGGGATGTGCAGCGATTTGTGGCGAGATGTAAAGTGTGTCAGTTGGTGAAGGGTCACAGTCAAAACATGGGATTGTACACACGGTTACCTGTTCCAGGAAGACCATGGGATTCAGATATCTTGGTCTTCATCTTAGGTCTACTTAAGACATAGAGAGGTTACAACTCGATGATGGTGGTAGTGGACAGGTTCTCGAAAATGGCGCATTTCATCCCTTGTAGGAAAACGAGTGATGCCACTCACGTGGCCCACTTGCTTTCCTCAAAGATTATCAGGTTACATGGGTTGCCTAGGTCTATTCTGTCAGATAGGGATGTGAATTTCACAAGACACTTTTGGCGTACCCTATGGAAGAAAATGGATACACAGTTGAGTTACAATTCTGCTTATCATCTGCAAACGGATAGACAAATAGAAGCTGTAAACAGGAGTTTAGGAAATCTGCTACAAAGTATGGTTGGAGAGAATTTGAGGATGTGGGATCGAGTGCTAGCACAAGCAGAGTTCACTTATAATGACTTGCCTAACTGCAACACAAGCTTTAACCCTTTTCAAATCCTGTATGGCATGCATCCTCATGGAGTGCATGAGTTGCAGGATCTTGGACTACAAGAAAGGCGAAGTGCAGATGGAGAAGATTTCTCTAACACGATGAGGGATTTGCATGAATAAGTAAAAATCAAATTATAGGACAACAACCTAAGGTATAAACAGTAAGCAAATTTGAAGAGAAGGGAAGTACAGTTTAATGTGGGAGATGAAGTCCTCATGCATTTGCACAAGGAACGCTTCCCTAGGGGTACATACAGTAAATTAAAGTATAAGAAGATAGGACCTTGCAAAGTCCTTCAGAAATTTTTGGCAAATGCCTATGAGATACAGTTGCCACCCTGAATAGGCATTTCACCTGTCTTTAATGTAGTAGACCTATTTCCCTACACGGATGACCCAAAGGAGAAGGAAGAATATGGAACCACGTGGCCTACACAGAATACCCAATATGGAGGAGAAGCTTGGATGAGACAGATGTCTTACATTCAGCCTCCCGAGATCGAGCGCATTCTCGACACTCAGGTGGCCAAACGAACTCGGCGGAAGGAGTATCTGCAATACTTGGTCAAGTGGAAGAACCATCGTATTGAGGATAGTTCGTGGCTTGATGCCAAGCGGATTGAGCATACAGGTTCTTCAGTTGAGGAGCTCATGGATCGGAGTCATGATTTCCTTTTGCCTGGGAGCCTAATGCAGGAGCATCCAACTCAGGCACCATGACCGGGAGTTAGTCTCTGTTAGGTCAAAAAGTTGAGTTTACTTTTATTCATCTTTATGTTGGTTGATAGAATAGTAGGTAGGACTTTTATTCTTATTTTAATTTATAACTTACTGAAGGGTAGTTGATCACTTAGGTTTATTTGTCTATCTGTTCTTAACAAGTCATGGATTAATGATTATCCTTTTATTTTAAAAGGAAAAAGAAAAATGTATCTGAAGGGAAAATCTTGTCATAAGATAAAACGAATGACTAATAACCAAGTAACTATAAAATTCTATAACTGAAAAGCAACTGTATAGTTTCATTAACTAGAACAAGGAACCTATAAATGTAATAGGACAAATCATGTAAGGGGTTCAATTCGGTACCTCTCACACTCAAATAATAGCAAGAAAAAAGAAATTATGTTCTGTCCATCTGTATGTCTACTGTAATTTATTATTTTTTCTTATTGATGACTATTTGAGCATACAACTAACCATATACAGATTCTTGAAAATCAATTCTTTTTGTTTCCTAAGAGAAAGAACCAGTTCTAATAGCTAAGAGCAAATACAATACGAGGGTTTGTAATTTGTTCGAAGCAAACAACAAAAATAAACCAAGAGTGGTACAACCAAGATTTAGTACAAGCCAAACACCCAAAGGCCGGACGAAAGTTTCCATAATACATTTAAATTGATAGCCATATAAAATTGCCAGCATAACTACAGGGTTCATGTACATTTATACATCATATCTCAAGCAAAATAAAGAAGCATAATAGCAGTTCTAGCTATGAATTTAGAGCAAACAAATAGCGAACGTTATTCAAGTAAATCAAACCTTAAATTATTACATCTCCCTGAATAATTTTCCTTTCAAAAATTGCAAAGTCCAGCGTATCACAATTACATAATAGAACTGTAAAATCAAAGCTGTGAATGCTCAAACCATGAATGATAAACCATAGGTGAGGGTTTCAACCACATATTCATACACAACATAGAAACATAGACCCTTGAATGACAAACCCTAGGTGAGGGTTTCGATAGAAAATTGCAACTATAAATAGAAGATTCTTGCCAAGACACAGTGGAAGCCCATAATTCCAAGTAGCAAAGCATCGCTCATAGGGTGAGCCATTTGACAAGCAATGTGGGTGACAAACCCATACAACCCGAAGGTGAAGTTAAAGACCAGAACAAACACTAAAAGAAATTCGAAGAGGCAGATTGTTTGGTCAATTTAGTGATGTCTAAATTGCAACTTTTAAATGTCAACACGGGGCTCGTAAGCTGATGAAGTGAGGTGTACTGTATGTACTTGGGCAACTATTTCTTAAGCTTTTGTCGTTTTTAACTTTTTAAGTTTGTTTTCAAGTATATCTCTCCTACTGTGATGTGATGGAAATGAAATAAAGCGAGTGAAGTGTGTGAGATTGTGATGAGCTTTTTATAACTTAAAAATATTCTACAAGAAAGCTTGAACAACAACTAAAATGAGATCAACTCTTAAAGGAAAATAAAGGCATCAAATAAAAGACTAATGACATTGGCCCAGTATCTCTGTTGCTGCAATAAAATGAAGATGAAATCTATGTCAAATAAAACTAAGCAATGTGAAACTAAAGGAAATCTACATAAAAGAAAGACTAGTCACAAATACTCTAACTTCTTCTTAACCTTTTGTCTTTTAGTTGAATATATCATGTGAGAGACAATTAAAAATAAGCCAAGCAATTGTGATTTCTTGAACAACTAAACCAATTTGTGCTAAGTGATATTTTGGTCCTCAATGAAGATATTAAATGATGAAGAAGGAACCATCAATAGATAACAACTTGATGTCTAAAAGTAGAAAGCAACTTATGCAAATTAACTAAATGATAGTAAGGAAATAAAGGCTGCAAAACAAGAAAGGTCAGCAACATAGACAAGATGATCACAAGTGTCACTAGTTGTAAAAAAAGAAAAGAAAGAAACTGTCCCGGGTACGCCTAAGAAACCTGCATAACACATTGATCAGTCATGGAAAAGTGCAGAAATATAAACAAGCAGAATTCGAAATGTATATACAGCTAACAAAACACAGCAATCAAAGGCATTATATACATAAAATGAGAGAAAGAAATGCAGGAAATTAAAAAGTACTGTACAGGCCTTTAGTAAACAGGGGCCCCCTGCCTACTCCTCCCGGTTCAACGATCAATTATACGCTTAAATGGAAAACAGTCTTCTCATATATTATGCATCCAATAAAAAGTACAGTGGGGAGTTCAAAATTACATATCAGTAGCTAACAACTAACTATCCAGCGTTCAAAGACACTTTATTTATAACAGAGGAAAGCAAACTAACTTAACGCAAACTAAGCTACTCGAGCAGCTGTGCAAAAACACGTAGTCTTGCTGCGTCCTCGGATTTAGGCAACGGTCGTTATGGGCATTCAATCTGCTGTTGGATTCATGTTTCCCACTATCTTCGTGACTGAGGACGATGCCACCTGTTCTTCACGTGCTCTAAAACAGAACACGCAAAGCCGTGCCACCGCCAATGACCTCTATTGACCGTAGTTGCCTCCTCGTTGACCACGGGTTTTGATGACTGGTTTGGGTGAGCTGGAGGGACACACACCATGTCCTTGGTTCCACGAACTTGCCCATGTGGCTCTTCTTCCCGGAGGACACCTCGAACATATCATTTAATAAAATAGCTGCGGAATCCGGGGTTGGCTGCGGAAACCGAGATCAGCTGCGGAAACCCTGTGTGAGTTGCAGAAACGCAGCACTTTGAACCAAAATTCTAAACCAAACACAGTCATTAGCATAATTAGCAAACCATGTAAAAATTCCTAAAATACAATGATTTGAGCAATTTGATGGGGGAATGAGTGGCAAAAGAAGGAAATGAATAGGAAAAGGAGGCTGAGAGGATGTATAAGGAAGTGTAGGTTTGAGGCTCAACATACCCCCACTGTGAAGGTGTTGCATGTCCTCATGCAACCAAAACTTTGTCATTATTTTTTTCAATCCATGTGCTCAGATGCTTCTGCCAAAACATCTAGCCTTCTTCTCTTTCTCCTTGTTGCCAAAATTGTCCTTGGTTTCTTGACTAAACACCTGAACCTCAAATTGATCAATGTCCTGCTTAGTTTCTTACATTTTCCTTTCAATTTTTTGTTCTTCTTCTGCCAGAGTCCTAAGTGAAGCATTGTATTGTCATGGACAATTTTGTCCACTTTGCTTTGTTCTTTCAATGCTTCGTTTTCTTGTTTAATATGCCGGTTCAGGACTTCTAGTTCAAACACCTCCTGTTTTAAAGATTGGACCTGTTCATTAAGAGGCAATGTAGTGCTTGGACCTACCACTGATTGCTCCAAGGCCTCCAAATAATCGTATACCTCCTGCTGGTCAGGGTCAATCTCATGTGTTCTTCTTGGGCTATGTTCAAAATCAACTTCTGTTTGAGGTTCTGTCTGAAAGGGACTCTCTTCGCGTGGAGCAGTGTACTCAAGGTCAAGCTGAGCTGGAGCCTTTTCAGGTGTACCTTCTCCCAAATCAATGAAATGTGATTGTTTTTCTTTAGTCACACTCATTCTTCCCTTAATTCTACTGCTTCTTCTCACTTGTACACTAGTGCTCTTTTGCTGGGCACTCTGTTTTTCTTTTTGTTTCTTCTTTGAGAGGGCAGCAGCTTGAAGTTGTGCTAGTCTATCAGCCAAGGTTTGGGAGTCTTCTTCTACTGAAGGTTCAGGTGATGGAGATGATTCTTGAACAATTATTTTCCCTTTATCCTTTTTCTGTTTCTTGGTTTTATCTCTCTCTTCCTCTTCTTCTTGAGTGGTTTCCTGAGTTTCTACAATAGGAGGATCTTGGGCTGCAACATCTCTTTTTGTTCTCCTACTTCCTTTTGGGATTCTAGGAGAACTACTAGCGGAAGCTTCAGTTACTTCTTGGAAATGATTCCTAACTAAAAACTTTTCCCATGTATCATTGTTATTTTTGAATTGATCCTCTATGAGAATTCTAATGAACCCGTGATGATACAAGTGGGGTTCAATATGGCCTACATTCTTTTGGACAGTGGAACTCATTTTCTTTAGGCTTCTTAACAGCAGGTAGGGTAAATTGATGGCATGGCCTTCCATGAAGTTCATCATAATTCTTGCATGGTACATATACATGGTGCCAAAGCGGCCCTCACATGTAATAAACTTTTGAACAAGTAATAACAATGCGGTCCATTCTTCCTTAATTACATGTACAAGAATCCCTTTAGTGAATATTGAAGTGTCCATACCTGGGTTCTTGAGCATGTTCTTCCATCCCTGATCTTCCAGCCCTCTATTCTTAAACCATCTGTCTCCCACCTGAGGTAGACTGGTTGTTGTTGCTATGGTGTTCTCTGTTATTGTGAATTTCAGGTCCCCTACTTCCACGGTGTGCCCATTGAAGGATCGAGAAAATGCCTTTGTTACCTCCTTATCATACCCTCTGAATTTTTGAATGAAATTCAACCATTTTTCTTTCTTTAATGCTTCCTTCGTCTGTGGATACCCTTCTAAATACTTTGAACCTTCAGGTTCAGCTCTAAGCAGCTTTCCCATCTTCGGCTCTCAACTTCGGCTGAAGCTTTGACTGTGTATGGATGCTCAAGGAGGATGCTCATGGGAAAAAATAGGTGGATTATGGCTGTAAGTGGAGTAGCCGTAACGTAATGCAAGGTGTATTGCAGAACTGCAATCGGGGTTTGAAACAGAGCTGTGGAGTTTGCAGCGGAAATGGAAGTGAAAATGGTGTGAGTATGAGGGAGTAGAAGAAAAACATGAGAAATGAGTTCAATGCGTGTGGAAATGGAGTGATAAGTGGATGGAATAACGACCGAATCCTTTAGAGCCGGGCGGCTTACGCACATGTATCAGTATTGGCTGCGGAAATCATGGTGTAGAAGAGACGTAGTATAATAGGTCACTCTTTCGTACGGCCAATAAATGAAAGCGCAGTCCATTTCGAGTTTGAATTAAGAGTGATTATGGGACCATTAGAAGGGTATGAGGTGGATGAAGTATTGTCGTGGAGGAGAAGTGGGATGATCTTTGCCAAATCATTGCATTTAGTGGCTCTTTCCACGATTTAATAACTATGCATAAAATGACATTAAATTGTTGTTTGGAAAAGATTTTGATCATACCTTCATGAGTTTTCCATTTGTTGATTAAGGTTGCTGATCCATTATTGCTTTCTGATCCTGCAGATGCCTCATATCCTTGCTGCCTTTGGTGATGATGATGTTAACCTTTGACTGAGATTTTCCCTTGAAAACAGAGTGCTGCTAGCTGTAGAGACATAATCATTTCTGGCTGCAGAAACTGGTGTGAACTGCGGAAACTAAGACATCTCCCTTTTAACTGCGCAAAGTTAGTTAGGAAAAGACTAACTGAATGGAAATAGTCATGAAAAGGATTTTTATTGATGGTATGAGATGGAGTGAAGTGAAAAAAATGAAATGGAATGAAGTGAAATGGAGATGAAAAATAATGAAGTGAAGTGAAATGGAATGAAGATGGAATGAGGATGGAAAGAGAGAGAGATTTTTTTTGGAAAATATAGAGTGTCAGGTGTCCCTGATTTTCACTCCATATTTTCTGTATAAGACCGCCAATCTGAGATTGGTTTTCAAGCTTATACACATTTTTTTTTCTTTTTTTTTTCTTTTTTTCTTTTTCAATTCAGAAAGAAACAAGATTAGGCTGATGGAGGAGAAGAATTCTTCTCCACTAGCTTCATTGCAGAATTTTCTTGAAATATTTTGACAACGTCCTCTTTTGAGAGTGGCTTATGATAAATTTTCAATCGTTGGCCATTCACAATGAGAGGAGTTTTAAACTCATCAATAGTCTTGATTCGAACTGCTCCATTGTTAAAGACTTAATCAATCTCATATGGCCCAAGCCAATGAGTTTGAAATTTCCCTTTGAAGTCTTTAAACTTTGAATCAAACAGTAACGCCCAATCTCCCTTTTGAAACTTCTTCTCTTTGATATATCGGTCATGCCACTTAGTTCTTTGGTGCTGAACTAGATCGGTCTTTAAAATTGCATCTTGTCTCATTTCATCTAGCTCATTTAGCTGCTCCATTCTGTGCTTTTGGGCTTCTGATAGACTCATCCCCAACTGAAATGCCATCTTGAAGGTCTTGATTTGAAACTCAATGGGGAGCAAGACTTCTTTCCCAT
>APFE031006183.1:13414-41258 GCA_000404065.3 Pinus taeda
GTAGGAAAACTTTTGTATCTAACCCATACACGTCCTGACCTTTCCTTTGTTGTTGGCCTTGTTGCTCGGTTTATGCAAAAACCATGTGAAAGTCATTGGAAAGCAGCTAAAAGAATACTTCGTTATGTTTGAGGTACAGTTTAGTTTGGAATTCATTACAGTGCCGAAGTATCTCCTCTATTGGTTGGTTTCACTGATTCCGATTGGGCTGGTGACCCTGATGATCGGAAGTCTACTGCCGGTTCTGTGTTCACTCTTGGTTCAGGACCTATTACATGGGCTTGTAAGAAACAGGGTGCCATTTCTTTTTCTTCAGCAGAAGCATAGTATCGTGGTGCCGTGAAGCTAGTAAGGAAGCCTTGTGGCTTCGTCATATCCTATCAGAGTTTGGCTTTGAGCAGCAGCATCCGACTACACTTTGGTGTGATAATCAAAGTGCCATTCAGCTTTGCAAAGATCCAGTTCAGCATCAGCGTAGCAAACACATTGAACTACACATGCACTTCATCAGAAAGCTCATTCATGACCATGTTCTTGAAGTGCAATATTGTTCACCAGATGATCAAGTTGCAGACATCTTTACAAAGGCTCTCACAGAGGCGAAGTTTACTAAACTTCGATTTATGGTTGGAGTTCAGGAAGTTGTCACTAAGGGGGGATAGGCTCTAGTGCCTTCTTCCTTCTCCTATTGTGTCATATTTATAAATCCTTCAATCCTATCCCAAGTTGTTCTTAAGGGGGGATGTTAGGGTATTCCCACACGTAGGAAATAGTTAAGTATAACTTGGTCTAGTATAGAGTTACGTAAAGTGTGTTTCTTTACTATGTACTTTTGTAACTTACAATTTGATGGTCACGATATGTAGTGATCTGACGGTTCATTCTCTCCTCGGTATTACCGACACTTGATCCGTGGCTTAACACCCGATTGGTCCACGATCTTTGTTTAAAGAGCATGGAGGGTCATTTGTAGGTTAACTGTTCATGAGATAAGCTTATGTAAATTTTCATTCTTTTATTAATAAATTGCCTGAAGTGGTCGCATTGGCTTAGGCCGTGGATTGTTTCCCTCTTTGATGGTTTTAACCACGTCAAAATACCGGTGTATTGATCTGTGATCTGTTTGTGAGCAGTGTCCTTTGGTGTTCTGTCTGAGGAACTTACCCTATAAATTCCTACAACAATGATGTACTTTTTTTACTGTGATGGTGGATCAATTGGCCCAATGAAATTCATGTCCCACTTGTCAGATGGCTCCAATACCACTTGAGATTGTAGAAGAATTTCATCCTTGGGTGTGTGTTTTCCATCACATATGCTGGTATACCTTTGTGCATCATGGTGGAGAGTGGGTTAATAATAGTCAGCTTGTAGAGCTTTGAAATTTGTTCTCTTGGCAGAAAAATGACATCCACATGGCCAATCATGATAGGCTGAGAGGATTTCAAAGAATTCTTCTTCCCTGACACATCTCCTTAAGATATGATCTAGTCCTAGCTTGAAGCGATTTCCCCCAATCCAAATGAAAGGGGCATTTTTCCTTACAATTCTACTCTTCTCCCTAGATGACAGATCTGGGGGGAATTTTGCAGCAACTAGGTAGTTGGCTATGTTAGAAAACCATGGAGAGAGCACTGAGATAAAAAATAGGTTCTCATTTAGAAGCTGATCATTGACCATCCCTTCATCACCTGCAGGAAAAGCAAGTCTAGACAAAAAAACTGCAACTACATTTTCTTTTCCTGGCTTGTCAATGATAGTTAAATCAAACTATTGTAACAATAGAAACCATATAATGATTCTAACATTCACATCAGGATTATTCATCAAATATTTAATAGTTTCATGGTTAGTATGCATAAAATTTTGGTATCCAATGATGTAGTGTCCGAATTTGTTTAAGGAGTGTACAACAACTAGGAGTTCTTTCTCAGTGACACTATAGTTCAGTTCAACCTTAGATATATTTTTACTAATGAAGTAAATGGAATAAGGTATCTTACCATCTATTTGTCCCGAGGCTACCTGCACAACGTTTTCGGATGTATCAACATGGATATGGAAAGGCAGAGCCCAATTTGGGCCCCTGAGTATGAGTGTAGTTGTTAATTTCTCTTTCAAAATCTCAAGGGCCTCTTGGAAACTATTTGTCCAATAGAATTCTGAGTCTTTGGCTAAAAATCCAAACAATGATGAAGCCACTTTACTAAATTCCTTGATAAAACTCTTAGAATATCAAGTTAAGCCCAATAAACTCCTAACATCCCTATTCTTTTTAGGAGTAGGGACCATTTTGATGATGGTGATATTGTTTGGGTCCACTTGTATTCCCTCCTGAGATATTGAATGGCCAAGGACAATACCAACATTCATTAATAATTCACATTTCTCATGAATAATTGAAAGGTTCATTTCAATGCATTTCCTCAGGGCTTTTCCTAGGTTAAAGAGAGCCTGCAGGAAGTCACACCCATAAGAAGTGAAATCATCCATGTATATCTCTATAGAGTCATGGAACAGCTCGGCAAATATGCTGAGAACTTACCTTTGAAAAGTTGTAGGGGAATTGCATAGAATGAAAGGGAGGACCCTATAAGTAATGGTACCCCAAGAACATGTGAATTTAGTTTTTTCTTGATCCTCAGGGATGATTTGGATCTGATTCTAACCACTAAATCCATCCAGGAAAGAGAAGAACTTCTTCCCTACAAGACCATCTAAAACTTAATCAATGAAAGGAAAAGGGAGATGGTGTTTCTTGGTGGATTTGTCCAATTCTCTAAAATCCACATAGATCCTCCACTTCCTATTCTTCTTTGGGACCAAAACTAGAGGGGACACCCACTCACTATCTGAGATGGGGTATATGAACCTTGCATCTAACAACTTTTGCAATTCTTCCTTTATTATTTCCTTAAGGGATGGGATCATTCTCCTATGAATTTAGAGCACAAGTTTGCATCACTCCTCGATGTATATGTGATGAGTACAAACCAACAGATGCACCCCCTTCATTTCTTTATAGTTCCAAGAAAATGAATTTAAGTGTTCTCTCAACATCTTGCACAACTTCTCTTCTTTGTTGGCTGACAGAGAGGGGTTAGTATTTAAGGTCCTAGATGGGCCAAATTATACAACTTTGACATGGGAAGGAGTTGGGTCAACTAAGAATAATTCAGTCCAATCAATGCTCTCAGAGTCTTTCACAATCTCATCAAGAGGCATGGTATTGAGGGGTTGGTTATGGAGGATTTGGTCAATGAGGTCATCTTCATCAAGTTTCCCCCCTCCTATAATAAATATAGGGTATAGATTGGATGGGATGTTGTATGATACACTTCATCTTCCTCCTACACTTCTAGCCATAGGGGTAATTCATGCTCAATGGATGTCTAAGCAGGAGCATACAATATCAATTGTTTGAAAAAATGCCCATTCTTAATGGTCATGTTCCCAAGCTTGCAACTAATGTAAGCATCAAAAATGGCTAACCATTGCCTTCCCAATATGAGATGATAACCATTGAAATTTTTTTTTGGCTAGAGAACCAAGAAGTCAATAGGATACTCCTAGGAGTCAATAGAGATCATTACATCCTCAACAACTCCCTCAGGAGTCACTGTGGATCTATCTGCAAGTTGCAACACTGTAGTGGTCTTTCGTAAGGATCCTTGGAGGTGTTATCACAATAAATATTTCACTTTTTTAATTTTTTTTTTTGAAAATGCTAATAGTTGTAGTGTCAGTATTTAAAATTGTAATAAACATGGAAAATTTATTGATAGTAGGGTTGTCAACATTTTTTGGAAATATGAGAAAATAAGTAGAGAACTTTTCAGTCATTTTCTAGGTAACATAAGGACTCAAAGTATACATTGGACCCTATCCATTAGAAGTTTGTCTGAATAATATTTCCAATGGTATGTGGAAGTCCAAAAATGGATTCTTGGATCAAAAGATATGGGATGTTGAACTTTTAAGGGTTTGAAGCCTTTAAAAGGAAGGAATATTGGAGGTACAGAGTAGATCAATGATCGCATATCAAAGGTCTAGGGCACATCAGCTATCACATATCAGAGGTACATGGCATATCAGTGATCAACACATTGACGATCACATATCAGAGGTCTGGGGCACATTCACAATCACATATCAAAGGTCCAGGGCATATCGGCGATCAACGAATCGGAGAATCATAACTTCTTAAGGTGACAACCTTAAGAAGTTGTGACAGAAAATGTGATGATAGTGTTAAAATTATTGGCGAATACTGATAGTGTTAAAACTGTTGGGGAATGCCGATACATGTTAACAAAGGATTTCATCTCAAAACCAAATGTGGACGGGGCCTTTCTCTCTCCTCTAATGGGACACGTGGTGGAATATGATTGGTTTTGATAAAGCTATAGTGGAATCTGACGTTAGAATGACGTGGTGGTATGATAAGACATGTGGCAGGAAGTTTTGGCATTTTGGGGGGCTAAGGGGACACATCTAGGTGACATGTATCACCAATCACGAGGTGCCATGTGGAATAATGACATCATATTAGCGGTCACATATTGAAGGTTGAGGAATATTTCAGCTCCAAAGTAAATCCTCCAATGGGAAACTTCTGATGAGATGGGCTATGATATTGGGCTAGCACATGGTTGAGAGGATAACTTGGGTGTTAAGCACTGAAATAAGGAAAAATATCCCCCGACAGCAAACAAAATGCCATAGCACCTTAAGGTTAAGCAGTAGGTCACAACCCTTAGTCCTATGCTGAAGAAATTTGGGAAAGGCTAAAGAAAAAGGTGCTAGGACAAAATTGGAACTTCCCATTAGGTTACATTATAAAGGGGCTCCAATATGCCATTAAGATGATAATCACTGGCCTAGTCATATAACAAAACAAATGCGAAAGGAGAAAAGCGCAAGGGGCTAAGGAGTATTGGTGAAGCAATAAGGTGACAAATTCTTCGATAAGGCTATATAGAGAGGTGAAAGCGTATAATTTGGAAATTGTTGAATAGAAAGAAAAGAGGGTTTGGTAGTTTGAATGGGAAGTCAACAAGTTTTTGCAAAAACAACTTCAGCTACTCCATATTCCAAGGTAGAGGATCAACACTAATGAACCGATTTCCAGATTTGAAGGCTAAATATTTTCTAATAGAATTGAAGAAGAACGAAGGCTCTATTTTTCTAGATTGTTGTAGAGGTGCCTATTGTGCTAGAAGAAATGCTAAACTATAGTTTAGGGACCTATTCTACTTTCAAGGGAGGCAGTTGACCAAATATTTCTTTTTTTCTAAATACAAGCATATTTTCTTATAGTTATTTCAAGGAAAGATAAAATATTTTTAAGTTTATATTTGCACACATGAACTTGAAAGATATTTAAAATATCTCAGTTTCTGTAATTATGTGATGACTATTATTTTATAAACTATTATGTAATCACTATATAAACAGTTTATGAATATTGAAATGAGGTTGGCTTTTGTTGGGAAAAAAACACTTTTAGTCCAAATATATTTGAGCAATCTTCAATGCATTCACAATGTTTGCTGAGCAATTAGTAGAAAATTCATGTGTTACATATCCTTGTCAATATTTCTTTGTTATATAATTGTTTTCTTACATGTCTGAGAATGTTAGTTTATGAGATTGGATTTCATTGATGCTCCTCTCTTGAAATTATCAATCATTAATATTTGTTATTTTAGTCATTTATGAAAAAAAAAAAAAATTTAGTCCTCCTTCTTCCAAATCTCCAAAATAGTCAAAGGACTTGTGACTTTCATGCTTTGTACAACCTGCTCATTGGATCTGTGATCTCATTTGTTTAATACTTGGACTCCATGCCCAATGGTTTTGAAGATCACCCAAACAATTTATCCCTAGACCTAAATCTGGCCACCTGAACTCAATTGCACAAAACCTTCTACTACAGTAACCATAGGGTAGTAGAGTTTTACGGAGATATCCCTCTCCAGGTTGAAGGGCTAGCTTCAAACTAAAAGAGGTTCTAAGGTTATCTGAGGGTTTTCCCCTGTAGTCATAGTTTTCCCTAAGTGATAACGTTTTGGCATCATCGTTAGGGGATGAAAAGCCTATTTTTCCCCTAATGATTTTATTGTTGAAAATCAGATATGTGAGGGAAAACAAAGATTTATATATCAATTTGGCTACAAGATGTTTTCTCTGGCGATTCCACACTATGATATGAAGGGTTTTTACTAACGGAGTTCTGGCTCATATAGGTGTACATAATTAGAGGAACCTGAATCCAAATCCACCTTAGATTTTGTCAAGCCTAGAAAATTTATTTAGGAAAAAGACTCCCAAGGAAACATGTACGGTCAATTTAGAAAGATATTTCTCTCTACTTGCATAACTTGAAACTTCTGAAGACTTAGTGCTAGATATTAAATTTGAAACTAAATTACTCAGGTCTAAGTCCAAGAGTAATTAGTCAGAAACTGTTTTAGATCCAATAGATCTTAAGACCTTTATCCATGGCCCTCTATCCTAAAAATAGAGATTTTACCCCAAGTTTTGATATTTGATCTTAGTTTTAGAAATTGGATCAAAACGTCAAGAAAATTTAAGAATTTGATGCTAAATCTTTGACTTAGCCTTATTTCATGCCATATTTTTTTACCGCAACTACTTAGCTGTCATATGGAGGTTTTTGAAAGCCTATTCCATGAACTTCGATTCCAATAATCTCAACACCTATAACTTATGTTGTCTTTACACTTGTTGTTAGTACAAGTCTACATTGTAGGCCTATGGCTACCCAATATGCACCTTTGAATATTCTAGCATGGGTCCATGATCGCCCACAGAATTATGGACAACGTCTTATTCAGTTTAATGGGGCTGGATATTATACTACTCAATAGCATCTAGACAAACTCAACAATATCATAGATCTAGAAGAAGTTTACCATGATGACATAAAATTGAAGCTTTTGGCACAAAGTTTGCCTGGTGAGGTAAAGAAATGGTTCAGATCCTTACCCGTAGCTAGTATTAATAACTTCTAGGAGTTTGAATAGTTGTTTCTCGCCAAATGGGAAGTGAAGAAAAACCCATTGTATATTTGAGCCAAGTATAATCTCAAAATAAACCCAGGAGAATTTGTACAAGAATTTAATAAGATTTATAATTCTATTATGCCTGAAATCAAACCCCTCTTGGTTTAGCTTTGTTACATTATCCCGTTTTCTTTGATGTTGAGTTGGATTATCAACTCCATGAGATAAACCCTACTACTTTGGACCAAATTTAGAGTAATGCAATTGGAATGGAGGCCAATTAATTGGCAAAGAAGGAAAAATGAAGTTTGAAAGAAGAGGAGGCTTCAAAGAAGAGTCATCTTCATCCCCTGACTTGAAATTTGATGTAATAATGAAAACTATGGAGAAACTGGTGGATAAGTTGACCCCTCCCCGTGAGAATCAACAACAAGTCAGAAATCTGAATTTCAGGAGACCCCGGGATGCTTAAAACTGTCCTAGAGAGCAGAAAGCTCCTGAAGAAAAACAACACGCTATTCGACTTCATTTTCTAGAATAATTTCTAGACGAGGATACTAATGAAGAAGAAGAACATCATATTGGGTACTTCGATGATGAGGAGGCCCAATTTTTGCCACAAAAGAAGAACATGACCTTTCTACTAGATGCTCGAGAGAAAAAGACAATGTTCATCTCTGAAATTCAGTTGTTTATCAATAGGGGTACAATAATGCGGTGGCAGATTTTCAAAGATAATACAACCTTAGTAACCAAAATGTTCATACCAAAACTCAGCCACAAAAGACAATAGGCGAACAACAAGATGAACCCAAAAAAGAGATACTGAAGAGGCCAAAGGAGCCAAAGAAGGAAAATCTGAAAGAAGCAAGAAAGGAGACCAAAGATACAGAAAAATTATAGTCAGCTTTTAATCTGGAGTCTAAATTCAGTAAGTTGAAAGTGTCAATTCCTTTTGCTAATCTTTTAAGAAATGAGCAATATAGGAAAATAATTTCTACTATGATTAAAAATTCAGAGATTGATCAAGTCAACATAATTTCACAAGATTCTTTGAACCTAGATGATGATGCTTGAGAATTTGTATTTGGCCCACAAATCACAAGTGAAAATAGTGACATGCCCCCATTTTTTGTAATTCTAAATGTACATGATATGATTCTTCATAACACAATGTTAAACTCCGGAGCCTCACATAATATCATGCCAAAATCAGTCATGCACTATATAAGACTCCAAATTACTAGAACCTATAATGATTTCTTCTCCTTTGATTCCAAAAAATTAAAATGCATAGGGATAATTAAGGATTTAGTTGCCACCTTAGGTGAAATTCCTGCTATGAGTGTTTTGATGGATATAGTAGTAGTAGAGATTCCCGACAGATTTGGCATTTTGTTATCCCGATCTTGGGCAACAAGTTTGGGAGGAACTTTACAGATGGACATGACTTATGCTTCTATACCATTGTTTGGTGAAATGGAAAGGCTATACCGAGAAGCTTAAATGGCCTATATGGTGAGTAGAAAAATGAAATCGAATAATCATTCAATATATGCAGTAGACATAGAGCTAGGGTCATAAATATTTTTCAATGATTGTTTTGTTGAGGAAGAAACACCAGCAACAAATGAAACTGATATTCATCAAGAATATGTTTAGATTTCTTTAGGGGAGGTCTAGAAATTATACTTTGATGGATCCACATGTGAGAAGGGTTCGGGAGAAGGTGTGTGTATTTTTCCATTAGACTGTATAAGTAAATTTCATTCTTTTAAATTGTTGTTTGATTGTACAAATAACATAGCAGAGTATGAGGCTCTCTGTATTGGTTTAAATCTGTTATGAGAGAAAAAGGCACAAAAGTTCACATTTTTGGAGATTCAAAGTTGGTTGTGAACCAAGTTAAATATGTCTATCAAACTAGGCATCCGAGAATGAGGGCTTACAAAAATGAAATTTGGGATTTTTTTTCTAACTTCGTTGTTGAACATGAAATATCATTGATACCAAGAGAGAAGAATGGATTTGAGGATGCTTTGGAAAACGTTGCTAGTAAATTTAGATATCCATTGTATTCAAATGAAAAAGATGAGATAAATGTTAGACACCATCCTTCAATTCCAGATAATACAAAGCATTGGCAAGTTTTTGAAGACAAATCGATGGATCAGAAGATTTCTTGAGAGAACATATGAATTCCTCAGCACTCCAATAGAAAGGCATGCAGATGAAATTGCAAATGAAAATTCTGAAACAATAGTCTATTTGAATGTTGTAACAGGGAACGAAATTATTGAGCCTAGTAATAATTTGATTCCTAAAGGCTTAGTACCTTTAGAAATATTATTTGATTCTAATGATGTAGCAATGAGGACAAGAATTCTGCCAATTGAGGGGGAGATGGAGGATTACAATTTGGGAATTGAAAGAAACCCAAAAGTTGTCAAAGTTTCTAGCACTTTGAAAAAAGAGAAGAAAACACATTATGTAGAATTATTGAAGGAATTCACTGATATATTCACCTGGAGATACGAAGATTTGAAAATTTATGATTAATCCATTATCCAACATACTATACCACTTAAGGAGAATGAGAAACCATTCAAATGGATGTTCAGAAGGATGAATGTGAAACTACTACCACTGATTGAGAAAGAAGAGCTTGTCGGCCGCAAAAATTATCATTCCACTCAGAATTTCCAATAAGGTAGCAAACTTGGTGCCAATGAGAAAGAAAAGTGGGGGTTATCACCAAAAAATTAATCATCTAGCCTAATTTACTAGATGGATCGCAGTACACCGTGTAAATCCAATTACTTAATAAACCACCTTTGTTGATTAATTTGTAGTTAAACCCCTGAAGAATGATTAAATAAATCACTATTTATTTGATTTTATTCTTGGAGTAATTAATTAAACCATTGTTCAATTATTATTTGTTGTCATATTTGACCCAATTATGAAAAAGTCAACAGATAATTTATTAATCCCTCAGGAATAATTAAATAAATCATTATTTGTTTATTATTCCTTAACCAATTTCTTGAGATGATAAATAAATCATTTATTTATTTATTTATTATTTCTAAATAAAAGTTTAAAATCTTTTTCCCTCCTAATCAAATATAATAAAACATTCCAAGTGGTTATTCCTAGAATGGGGTTAATAATATTTTATTATTGCTCATTATTCGAGGATAACTCAATATTTTGTTATAAATAGGAGGGTTTTCCATTCATTATTCACTTTTGATTATTTTCATTGTTGCGCTCACTGTTGTAACTCTGATTATTTTCATTGTCGTACACCTTAGTTTCATTGGGTTTACACATTATAGAGGAGAGAGACTCTACACAAGCTGAAGACGTTTTAGGATAGCCAAGAACCCATCCCATAGAGGGGGGCTAGTAACATTTATTTGTTCCCTTCACAGGTGTTATAATAAAATCTATTCTTTGTATATCTGGTTTCCATTGGATGATTGGAGTTATTATTGTTTCTTTTTTTTCTGTTTATCTATGATTATGGCATAAATCAAAACTTTGGGAGGTTTTGTTTCTATCAGTTGCTACATATCTAAAATGTTTAGCAGCCATTTATATTGTTGAGATTGTTTGTCATCCACAATATTAAGTGGGTTCTTTTCGTACATCTTTGAGAAGAAAACAATACAATAGTGGGGAAATTTGCCTTTGTGTGGATTTCAGAAATTTAAATAAAGTCTCAATGAAGGATAATTATCCTTTATTGAAAATGGATCACATTCTCCAGAAGTTGGTTGCTTCATAATGGATTTCCATGTTGGATGGGTTTTTATAATATAATCAGATCCTAGTCGACCCAAAATATCAGGAGACGACTTAGTTCACCATGAATGCATAAGACACTTTTCAACATGCAATGTATATTACCTTTGCTAACGAAAGAGATAATCTTGTGGTGATTTATCTAGATGATATTACTGGTTTCTCAAAGTCTGAATCTTCCCATATGAAACATATTAGAACAATTTTTAGTAAGTTGTTTATGGTGCGAGAACTGGCAACATGTCCGAGAATCTCCCAGGTAAGAAGTCCTAGTTAGACCTCAGGCTGTTTGGTGTAGGAGTCCCAAGAATGGGTTGTATGGTATCACCTTGTCCATGGTTGCATACAGAGGCAAGTAAGATGTCCCTGTTAGTAGTAAGGGTGTGACATATGCGGCAAGTCAAGGAAGGTGCATGAGTAGTTCTAACACATAGAGGGTGAGGTGAGTGCGCCCCTTGGAAACCTGTGAAAGCACGGAGTTAAGAAGGGAACACACGAGAAAAGATGCATCATAAACTGGAAGGAAAGTAAGCTATAAATCCAAAGTGATGGTTAAAACAACAACACATTTCAGTAAGATTCATACATACATATACAAAAAGAGTCTATACACACATGCATAAGAAAACATATACATATATCATTTAGAGTAAACAAGATAGCTGAAATACAATACGACATATGCATGAAATGTGTTGGCTCTGTTATATTAAGAAGTGAAAGTCCCGATCATACAATACAACCATGACCAACCACTAGTTCTGACAGCGGAATGTTACAATCATTGCTGCCTACTCCTCCAAAGAGATATACTAGCTCTACATAGTGGAGAAGCCAAGGCTCATTACAATACTGTCCAAGTTTTTTCTAAAATACTCCTATCGGAAGCTTGGCTGACCAAAATCTTGTACAATGAGTTATGAAGGACTATATATAGAAAAGGGTGGGGTGGCCGTTGACATCCCCCTTTGTGACTGTTCATATACCCTCATGATTGTTCATCTACTCTATGATTGTTACATCCAACTATCGATACTTGAACTTCCACTTGACAAGCCGTTACATACAATCTGCACATGTACCATGTGAGACAAAATATGCTTGAGAAAGCCATACAAGACATCACTATGACTTGGAAAACTGTGGGAAGACCAACTCTTTGACATCCTCACGATGGTTGATGGTGGAAAATTGATGCCAAGCCTAGTAGTCTGCAAAGGTGTCTGTGTACTCTATGGTGACATCTTTCTAGAAGCGAACTCTTGCCTCCATTGCATCTGGGTACATTGCTTGAGATCCTCTATCTAACTCGTTTGATAGCATGCGCTTCATTATCTTGAGTGTGTTTGTACCAGCCATATATTGATGCATGGTGTCAGCATTGATCACCAAGTCTGCATTGGTGGCTATGCGCATCAACTCATCAAATTACGAGTCAAGCTCCAGTCATACTTGTGCCTTTGTATTTTCCTCAGTGAGTGTCCCAATAGATGGGATCGCATGTGCATGCACAATAACATCCATACTCCTGAATACCTATGCATGGGAATCCTGAAGACTAGTGATGAGCTGTGGGAGATCTTCATAGTTCCAGATCTGACTTCGGATGCATGCCTTCAACTCGACCGCTTTGGGCTTCATCATCTTGGGCAAGTGCAACGAGGCTCCCTTATATCTCATTGTCCATGTTTTCATGTAGTCAAGAGTAGTATACATGTTTGACAAGATACGCGCTCTCCTAGCACATCATTGCTGCCCACCATTGATATGGACAATTGCCTTATGCATGGTACCAAAATTGGAATACAACACCTGCATGACTATCTCAAGGGACAATACTTCATCCAATATTTCCTTCTTCAACTCTGCTCGGGTGGATGATGTAACTAGTTCTCCTCCTTGCTTGGACATTTGTAACTCCTTAGCCATTCACTTGTTCTCTGCTATTAAGAAGTGAGCACTCGAGCTAGTGGCTTTGGCATATGCTCTGGTAGCATCGACCAATGATGTTGGATTCTTGCACACGTCAGACATGATCACTTGCTCCTCAAATTGTTCAGAATATGTGTGGTCATTTGGAGTAGACACTCTACGTGATTTCACAACTCTATGTTGTGACTCATAGAATGATATGGTGTGCATCTCTCCTTTTGAATTGTATCCAAGGATCTTAGTATCTCCTTGGTCGCTTGGGACTTGCTCTACTTTTGGATTCTGTGAAGCTGGTGGATCGACCTCTTAATGGTAAGGCAAGAGTTTAATGTCCTGCTCTAACTCTTTCTGCTCCATATCCATATCCATCTGCTCAAGTGCTTGTTCAATCTCTTAAGTGAGGTCATGCTCCTGCGATTACTCAACTTATTTGCTTTATGCCAGCTGTTCGTATGAGTCTACTACTTGTACAGGTGTAGCTTCATCTATTTGTACCTATTGCACCCCCTATTGTTGTTGTCCTTGTTGTGCTTCCTTCTCCTATCTGCACACTAATGTTCCTTCTGGAGTTGCTCCTTCAACTCATGCAATTCCTTCATTGTTTCCTCCATCCTCTGTTTTTCTCTCTGCCTTTGCACGTTCCTCCTATCGCATTTTTTTTTCATCACCTCTATTGCCAAAGCTTCTTTCTACACAAGTGGGTATGCTCTAAACTTGCAGCTTTGTTCTTCCTCCGGGCTATCGACAATCTTTCTCTTGCCTTTATCGCGTGCCGGTATGTTTACCTCTACTACTATTGCTGGTGCTCTCCTAGATGCTGCTTCACGCTGCTTCGCTAACCATTCCACAACAATGTCGATCAGTTCATTGGGCTTGGAGAAGTTGTAACAATATCTCCATAGGTCTTCCTCCACCCAATGTCATGCCCCATGGATCCATAGAAACTATACTCTCGCGCAGTGATCCTTCACCAAACAATGCAGGTCATACAGATTACATCTTTGAGTGTCGAAATTATATTTCTTGATCTCCTATGTTTCGACATCTGCATTCCTAAGATACCATATCTCGTACAAACTGATCCAAAATGTAAGGGTGGACTAAGATTCCTTCTTCTTCTGGTGCAGCCTAATTGATAGTCCTATCAAGATGTGGTATGATACTTCTTGCATGACGAGCTTGTCCATGGAAAACTTTGGCAAAAAATGGGGAGGCTTCTTCATGTTTTACATCCCTATGAAGGTGTCGGATGGTGAGGCATACCAATCCACTTTGTTGATCATTACCTCCATTGTTGCCTTCGACATGTAAGTTGGGTCCTTCTCAAATATCATCTTGTACACTGAGGTGAAAAAATGATCTGACAACTGTGTGATGACTCCTCTGAAGCTGCATTTGGACAAAATTTTACAATAAGTATTCATAGATGTTTCTGCTAATGTCCATTCCCACTCCAAGCCCTGGAACTGTTGACGGGCATAGATTGCATCCAAGATGTAAGCGAACATGTAGATTTATTCTTGATGACCTTTGGGTAGCTGTCGAGCTCCTCCTACCTATTCCTTCAGCCCGTGAGACAACATTTTGGACCAGTTGCATTCTTTTCCTTCACTAGCCATCTGGTCCAACACGATCAACCAACTATGCGAGAAAGTCTTTGTGCTCTCTTGGTCATACAAGCGACATGAAAATATGAGTCATACAAGCGACATGAAAATATGACCAAGTATTGATACACCTTCTGATATAACTTCTTCTTGTAAATATGGTTAGGTATCATCCTGAATTTGGCCATCTCCTTTACCTAGTTATTCAAGATATCCCTAGAGTTGGAATTGTTGTTGGGTATGATGAATGGTGTCTCCATGGTGATCATTGGCTTCAAAAAATGGTACATCTTCTTATAATATTTTTCCTTGAAGGTAGCAATCTCCGCCCCATTGACACTGGTCAATGTCATCATCTCGGGATCTATGTGTGAGACAATCCAATGTATCATGCCCATGCATGGGAATGCAGGATACTTGCATGTGATCTGGTACAAGCTGGACTTGTGAATGTTCACATAGACTTGGTGGTCTTCAATATCTTCCCCAAATGTGCATGAGAATGCATCATTGACCTCTTGCCATTTCAGCTTAATGTCTTTGTCTACGATAAACTTGGTGTCTTAGACACTCGTTCAACTATTACTGTAGTTGCGCTTCTGTTGTGTCCTTTGATCTTGCTGTCTTGGAGGCCACTGATCCTGAACTGTTGAGAGATAGACAAACACCTACTATATCTGGAGACATGGTGACATGCATAGAAAGAAATCTATGAGTTAAAAACAAAGAAATCTTGAGGCATGACATGCAACATACCTGGGAACTGACTGGCAAGGTTTGCACAAATTTCACTAGGAGGCCGGGAGACTAACTGTCGAAACTATGCTAAAGTCAGTCTGAATTGTCAAGAGGCTAGTTGACTGCTAGAATTGCACAATGCGTAATCCAGACTGGCCTATTGGGTGCTGAGATTGTGCAATGTGCAATTTCAGTTGGCAAGTGATGCAAGCCTAGGGACTCCATTGAATAATTTTCTAGGCTAGCAGTCATTTCCTCTCAGAATTGCGCAAGGAAGGACTAGAGGGAAGTCACTTGCCAGAATTGTGCATTTTCTGGGAGGAAGGCAAAAGATTCTTTCTCATAATTATGCAATGTTGTCTTGGTGAGGCAGAGTCGGGGCCAAGATTGCCCAGACTTGTTGATAGGCAAGTGAGAGAAAATGAAGAAGTGAATGCATGGTGGTACTGATTGTAAGTAGGAGTGGAGGATCATGCATGCAAATAGTGAATGCAAGATTCAGAAAATGAAACAACATGCATGTGTGTGAAATGAGTTGCCGAATCAGCGACCACTCGTGCAAAACAATGTCATGTATGCGAAAATAGTGAGATACTAACAAAAACTAAAACAATGCTTTTACACACAAACATGCATGCGAACGACAGAAAGCGTTCACAGAAATCAAGCAGATAGCACTCACACAAGCCAAAACAGAAAAAGTGACCGAAATGCTGCAAAAGTCAAGTTAAGTGTACTTACTTGGAAATAGCTGAGCTAGATGTGTCGAAGACTCCTGGATGTACTGTGGGATGTCAGAGCTCCAAAATCGATGTGAATAATGAGCTCTGAAGCATAGAATAAATAATTTTTAGCTTCATGAAATGCATGCCACAAATCAAGCAAAAAACAACATTTGGAGGAAGGTTTCTAAAATGATCTTTGCATGTAACCTCCAGCTGCTAAAAATAGCTCCCTAAAATCTAGGGATGCTTTTTGCATGTTGCTTTTTTCTATTTTGGGAAGAAGAAATCCATGCATGCAAGTCAATTTTTCCCAGTTCCGAAGGGAACCGTTCAAATTGAAGGCACATGCAACACCCTCCTTGACTGAGGGGAAATTTTGCGCAATTTATGGGAGGTAGTTGGGCTGGCTATCTAAAGGAATTACGCAATTTCTCAGAGGAGCAGCTGATTGGTGCCCATAATTACACAATTTCTGGGCTGAGTTGTCCTAGTGTCCCAAATTGCACAATTTCAACTAGGAAGGTTGTTTGAGAGGATTGCATAATTTATGAGCCCAACAGACTGGGAGTTAGATTTGTACAATTTCTAGAGGGAAGGCTGGTTCCCCTCCAGAATTGCGCAATTTCTTGAGGGAGGTGCTCAGCTAGTAGCTGGTGCAAAACTGAAGTGGCAGCCTGTAAGGGGAGTGAAGAAAGCTATCACACACAGGATGGTTGTAGTGTTGTTTTATCAACCTTAATTGGCTCAGATTGCAACATTAATTGTCAACCTAGGGTAGGTCTTGTTGTTTCAATGGAGTTCACACTATCTGTGCTGATACACTTCAGCCTAGCATAGGAAATTGCATAAAAATTATAAAAGGTGTCACTAATCTAATTTAATGACCAATCATGTATGCAGATATATAAAAACCATCTACATAATCAAGTCACGCTTCGAAGCTATTGAAATAAAGGCACGCCACACCTAGAGCTAACATCTATTCCAGCTGGTTACTATTCCTCTGATGTTTAACTCTGTGTAACAACATAAGATAAATAGAAACAACAACAAATGCAATCCAGGATATGTATAGTGATAATGAGAAACTATAAATCAATAAATTGAACTAAAATGTACACTACCTAATTGCTGCAATCCCTGCCAAAGAGGAGGGCCCTTCCTCCTCAGTAGGGTGCAGGAAGACACAAAAAGTGATTAATGGATCATTTGAGAAGCAATAACAGCATCACTGTGCCAATTGATATTAAAATAAGTTCAGGAGTTACAGGAACAGAGTAACAGTACTCTTCTATATATCCCTGATACATAAAAAGTCAAGTCTTTTATAACTATTACATATCGAAAATTAGGAAACAAGTCAGCCATGAGAATCTCTAATTCTCATGCTGATACCAAAAATAAGAAGTTGCAACCTACTGCTAAATAAATATACATTAGTTACAACTATTTGAGTCTTTTTGCCTCAAAAATAAACAATCTACTGCTGACATCTATTATGTGGAATAGTACCCACATTTCTAGCTTCGGTGCAACAGTATTGAGCAAATGATGGTTTGGGTTGACACGACATAACTGAAGACAACACTGTTGGTGTAACGGTGGATCCATGAAAGGTGTAATAGCACCCAATGTGTAACAACAACCTATAACAGCACCGATGTGTAGCAACAACCTGTAACAACACTAATGTGTAGCAGCAACCTGTAATAGTAGCCACCTGTAACAACACCTAGTATGTAGCAGCGATATGTAACAACATTCAGGGTATAACAACAAACTATTCTACCCTTTCCTGCAGCTAAGTCCTACTGCTTGTCTACTTCCATGAGCCAACACCTGAAAAAGATAAACTTCCCGACATGTTCCTTCAATACTCAACCAGTTAGCCTAAAAAAGAAATAAATCCTCACATTTATTTGGTAAAATACAGTAAAGTAACATGACAGTAAAATGGATACAAAAGGTAAGAAAATGGGGAATTTGGTCATATAAGGGCGCAGGTATGAAGGACATAAAGGTCAAAACAAGGGAAAGAAGGTGTAGAAAATGAGTGAAAAACCGCACCCAACATCTCCCCCTAACTGAAGCCACTGCATGTCCCCATGCAGAATATCAGACCCTTCCACTGTGTCCCTGATGGAAATTTGTAAAATTGTAGCAAAAAAAGTGTCAGCACCTGGAGCTCTGAATCCTTGATCAGCCATTAACTCACGTGGCCATGATTCTTCTTCGTAATCACATAGCTGATAATCGGGCTGATACTCCTCTAGTGGCAACCAGATCAGAGGGAATCTGAACTTGAGGCTAATCTAGAATGTCCCTAGTGTCAACACAATCTGGGCATATTCTGGCACCTGTGAAACAATAGCCACAAAATTCTTATACTCAAATGGGTCCCCTTCCTGCAATTATGTACTACAAGCCTCAGTGCACTTGAGACATCCGACTGGTGCTTGGATTCTCATGGTTGGAAATAATTTGAGGAAGACCCTCACAACCTTTCTTTTGTAGATGGCTGATTGGTCTCTCCTTTTCAGAGTGCTCAAGAATTGCCTAAAATCTCAACGGAGTTCATAGGCCATTCCTGGTTCAGCCTGAACCCATAGTGTTGTCCTCTACTCATTGGTCTCTATTGTCTTCTTAGCCAGTTGCCACTCAATCTAGTTTCTCGTAAACGAGAGGAATGCCCGCATCTGTAAATCTCCCATGAAAGAGAGGATAGTTGCCACCATCTTCATGCGCACGTATTCACACATCATTTTGTGCAGGAATAGCTCAAAAAATAGATTCGGATCATCAAAATCACAAGACTGAAAATTTTCCAAAAAGGTGCACGTAAAAGAACCCATATAGGACCTTTTCTCATAAACTTCTCTCAACTGAAATAAATAGTAATGTTCCCACATGAACATAGGGTATGATGGGGACGAATGCTTGCATGCTAGCAAGTTTAGAGCGAGGTCGCGGAGTTTGGTCTTATCAAATGTTAGGTTAGAGACCTCCTGATGCGGCTGATACAACTATTCATCCTTTTCCTTTATCACTTTTCTATGCCCCCATGCCTCCTCTTTTCTTCCCATTCTTCCTTTAACTATTTCTCTTGCAAGGAATCCATCATATTCTTATGCACATTGAGTGGAATCACTCCCTCATTTAGAGAGAGTGCAACCTCCTTCCACTTTTGTAGCTCTACCAAGAACAACAATTTCATAATACCATCCTTCAACAGGACTCGAAATTCTCCCACATGCATTGTTAGCTGACGATGTAGCATCCTCCTAAGGATGAAATTATCCCAACTCGGCTGTTGGTTCTTGTGTAACATCAGCTTCATCAATGGGTTTGACCACAATTTCTTTATTTTCCTCATCAGCCTCCACTCTTACTATTAGTTCTTATATGGTAGTAGTAATATCCATGTGTTTTTTCTCATTGTTTACCTTCGGACCAGCTTCGGTCTCTGCTACTGGTTCTTGTGTAATAGCAGCAGTGACCATTGGCTTATGGATTTTATCTTTTTCTTCCTCCACTTGGTTGATTTCCTCCTCCACCACTGTTCTAGGTGAAACAGGAGTGTCAGGAAAGGGTTCTTGTGTATCCATTACTTGATCACTCTCTGTGGATTGTGCTATCTTGATTGTTGGTTCTTGTGTATCACCAACGTCCTTAACAGGTTCGGGTGTAACAACTTCCCAGTTTTTGGTTTAGGTCTCCCTCGAGGTAGCATCTGATGCACAAACTTTGAATCCAAATTCCACCAACTTCCCAGCACAAGCTATACATAGATTCCCTAGGATTTCTCCCCTTATAGCCCTGTCCACAACCTCAACCAAAGTATCCAGCTCTGGGGCTCTTGGCTCTGCCTTCCCTACTACTAATTGTTCCCTTAATTTCTCAATCTCTTTTTCTAAAATTTCCATTTTCGGTAGCTTCCTTGATGTTCTTCAACGTAGATGGGGACTCTGGGTGTCTGCTGAACCTTATCCTCTACTTCGGCCTTCTGTCTCCAATTGGTTTGTCAACTGACTTCTTACTGATCCTCACTGTCGAGGGCTACAGTTGCTCCTTTGTTACCTCTGGAGTTTCCTCAACTGTCTCTGTTTTCCTTCTGCGAGTAGTCTTGGGCCTTTTACGCATGAACTCTTCCAAGCTTTTGCCATGTTGGCTTAAGGCATCCAGCATGATGAGTTTAATAAGGCCGTGGTTTGTGACACATGGTTCTGGATGTGTAGCCGTTTTTACAGCTGCAACCATATGTCTAATATTGCCTTGCAAGAAATACGACAAGTTAATCCACTGCTGATGGTGGAGATGGTTCAACAATGGGAAATGGTAATTAAGCATGATTGTTTCTCTTCCCTCACAAGTAATGTACTTAATGAGGAAGAGAGCAACGTTCACCTATGGCCAGGGGAGTGACAACCTATCAATTCCCCTGCCCTTCTTAACCAACAATTCTCTTTCCTGAAGAACATCCCCTTTTAGCGAGGGGTCAATAACCTCCCTCATGAACCATCTCTTCCCTTTTGCCTATAATCCTATTACTCTCACAATAGCTTCTTTTGTGACCTCCAATTTTAGTCCTCTGACTTCCATCTGGTTCCCTTCCAGGTTCTTCATGAATTCCATGGCCACACCATTGTCTAACCCTTCTAACTTATGGGAGAATTCGAACCATCCAGCATCTTTGAAGACCTAGGATGCCTTAAGATATCCTTCCAAGGCCTCTGTAGTTCCTGGTGCATGCCGTATTGCTACTCCACCCATTGCTTCTGCAATTCAAATGTTGTTTCACTTGCTTCTCTTCCCTCCAGCACACACTCTAACTGTTTCAACCTGCACTACTACCTTCTTTCTCTCTAAGCACTCTGAATAGGGATTGAGTGCCTCCAGTAGGGATAAATGATAGGGTGGTAGGGTGGCGTAGGTGTAGATTTGGATTAATATTTGGCATGCATGGTTTGTACAACTTAATGAATTTTTCTTTAATGGTGAGTCATGAAGAGGTCTCATCAATAGTGCCCTTAACCTTTTTGGTATGATTTGGAATGAAGTAACAATAACTCTCAGGTCGTGTTCCTTTATTGATGGATTTTCCAATAATTACAAATCATGCGACAGTCATGTCACGACATGATTCGTTCCCCCCAGCTTAATTATGACAGCCATCCTCGGCCATCAATTAGTCATGTTAACTTATCATAATTACAAAATAAATGGAATGCAATATTACCTTTTTGATGATGTACCTGGGTGACGTGGGGCATGGTGATGGGTGGTGCAATGTTGAATCATACTCAAGGAGTGAGACACACAAACTTAGATCTGTTGTTGAGGCTCACGGTGATGTTTTTGTTGTTTATTACAATAAAATATTTCATTTTATTCCTAAAAAGTCGTCGGTTGTTACAAATGTAATAGCCAAGACGAATGATATATATTAATTTTTTTACAAAAAGAAAAAAACAAAAGATTGTGTAACAAAAACTATCATATGATACACTTTGAAATACAAATTTTTTTGTAGAGGGTGTAACAGCCGCCACCAAGTGGTTTTCAACTGCTACAAATAGTGTCTGTCTGTGTATGCAAAATGTTTTTACAGCCATATTACATTATTACTACTTAATAATATATGTATATATAGATATATATAATTATATATTATATATATGTATGTATAGTATGTATGTATGTATGTATGTATGTATGTATGTATGTATGTATGTATGTATGTATGTATGTATAAGCATGGTGTAACAGCCACCACCAGGTGGTTTTCAGCTGTTACACTTATTGGAAAAGTTAAAATTTTTGCAACACAGGGGGGGATTTCCCTTGTTCCCATAACCTATAGATCCGAATTTGTGACAATGTTGACAAATGAACCCTTTGAGGTAGGTTTATTATACAATTGAAGACAGTGTCCATTTACAAGTAATGATGTCATTGCACTGTCAATGGTTACCAAATTTACAGTCCCATTGTCAAAGACTGCGTCTACCTCACAAGGGCCTAGCCGTCTAGTACAGAGCTTACCCTTGAAGTCCATAAACCTTGAGTCGTATAAGAGAGCCCAATCTCCTTTCTAGAATTGTTTCTTCTTTATAAATTTGTCATGCCACTTTGATCTTTGTTGCTGGATAATCTCTGTTTGCTGGATAGCAGCCAATCGTTTCTCCTCCAATTCATTGAGCTGGTTCAATCTCTGCCTTTGTGCTATAGTCAAATCCAAATTGACATGCAATGTTGTCCTTAGTGTCTTGATATCAAATTCAATGGGGAATAAAGGGTTCTTTCCATACACAAGTTCATATGGTGAGAATCCAATGGTGTTCCTCCATGTAGTCCTTGTTTTAGGAATATTTAGTGTTCTTGGACAAACGCCTAACACTCTAGATCTAGTAGCAGGTCTAGAAACAACAGACAAAGTAATATTAACCTTTTTCTATAATCAACAGATGAAACAAGAGAGGAGAGAAACCTACTTGTAGTTTTCGCTAGCTCCTTGTCTCCCTTGACCGATCTTGCTGCTCCTTTTTGTACTTAAGTTGCCTGGAAAGTACCTGCACAACTACAGAAACAAAAACCCATCAAGGAAAATGTGATAATTATCTCTTTCTTATAAATAACATGGAACCGAGAACATGATATACATATAAAAGCATTAACATATAACATAAGCATAAGGAAAAAGTCTTGAAAACTTTATTGATAGGAGGAAAGAATACAACCAATATGAGCTCGATCCAGCAGCACTCTTCCAATTCAATCCCTCTTCACCTCATGAAAAGCAAGACACTCCAACACTTCTTACAATACTTGCACTCAATTCTAATCTCATATCACCAACATCTCCTTACAACTCAATATTTTTCAGCCCTTGATCTCTTTGATGAGTGATCTATTTATAGGTGAGTGAAGGAGGTTATGCCATCAATGGAGATAATGAATTCCTTTCTAAATTTATAAAAAAGTTCCATGGAAGAAGGGATAGGAGATTGATGTTTCCTAATTCCCTTTCTCATCCAAATGTGAACTCAAAGGAGCAGGTTGCATTGAGAAACTTCTAGAGGCTTCCAATGGATAAGGAACCTTTAAACCCTCACAGAAATTTGCTCAAATTCGCTCAGCACAGGCCAAACAGGAACCAAGTGCATTGCATAGCACCCTATAAGTGTACAATTTGCATTGTAGCGCACCCTAATGAAGGCCTACCTGCGCTGATCTTCTTAGAGGTAGGCTTTTGGATGTTTTTAATGATGGAACATCTTGGGAGGTGAGGCATTCTGATGACTAACTTCTATAGGGCATGTAACAACTGCACTAGGGGTTGATGGGCCCTAAAAATATCGATTTGTAATTTGGGGTTGATGTGACCAAATGGATCTTTAACAGTTGCCCCCTAAAGCATGAAGTTGTAAATATATATATGTCGGGTGAAATGCTTTATCACGACGAGAGGAGGTTTCAAAACGAAAGGTGACTTTCATCAATTACAATACATATATCATGATGATTTGATTTTTCTCATGAACTAGCTGAGGGAGGCATACCCATGAATGGTTGACCATGAATGTAAGGCCATTGTACATTTGATTTAGTACTCTTGAATATATCGCAGCTCGAATGGATGAAACTAGATCCGGGGTCTTCAAACTAGTCCAATATTTTTCTCAAGTACAAGTCTAACCATGTGAATAGATGTTCTGAAGTTGAACATCGAAAGACATTTCCTGATTACTAGCCAATGAAAGTTGTTAACAGACGCGAGAGGAATCATCGATAATGATAATGACCCTCATGGTACTATAGTACATTTCACATGGTGTGAATAAATGATTTGATGTTGAACACCATACAAAGTCTTTCGGTCGAAGGCCATTGATGTCAACCTATCACTAGAAGTGAGAAACCTGCCATTGATGTATGCAAGCTTCGAGGTACTGAAGGGGTGTTTCTACGTCAACTTCTTGGATGATGTGCTGATGTTAACAAGAAGCAACTCATCATAGGAGGGCCTTGATGTATCCTACATATATGACACGAAACGAGGTAAATGATTTTGGAGATGAGAATCGACTAACGACACAAGGTTTAGGAATGGCTGTTGAAAATGCAACAAGATGATGGATCTTAGTGAAAAGAAGTCGCCTTCACTAAGTGGGCCCGCAGGCTATTTTTGGCGCAAAGTCTATTTTTAGACATATGGATCATGGTCTATGAGTTGCAGGATGCTATTAGTGGATGATTGGTCAAGTTGGTAAAAATAGATGGACCTCTATTTTTAGACATATGGGCGGAGTCTATTTTTAGACTACTAGGCCAAAAATAGAACAGTGGAATATTATTAGCTCTTAATAATATTTGGACTATAAACATTATCTTATTCTCTTGGAACACTTCAGTTCGAGCTACAGATGTGGCACATGCAACTTCCAAAAGGAAATATGATTTTCTAATGGGTTAGTTGAGCTATTGCATGAAGGAATTTAGTTACAACTTTAGTGATTGAGTTATGTGGAGTTGAATGAGGAGTTGATGGAGTTGTGTTTAGTTTGACTTAGTTGAACTAGTTGCATTTAGTCTAACTAACAAATACACTAGTGTTCAGTGGTGTGAATTAGTTATTAATTAATTCACTAATTATTAACTCATAAATCAACTGAGGAATACATCAGTTAACTCAGTGCATGGACAGTTCAGTGGAGACAAGTGTTAGAGGTGAGTGAAAGGGCAAGACAACTGTCAGTTGTTAATATAGTTGTGCATGTGATTTGCACAATCAGTGGATTGAGATTGCCAATGAGGATTGCGTAGTGTTACACAAGGAAAATACGAGTTTGGATCAGCCATTCTCATTCTATTCTCATGCAGGATTGTGTAGTGGAGGCAGGCAAGCAACGGACGAGATTTGAACCTGTGATTGATTTAGATCTGAGCTAGTTTGTGTGTAATAGGTGGAGATAGTACTAAGTACTTGCGAGGAGTATTGTACTATGTATTGTTACATGTTCTAAATCAATATAATATACAGATAGTTGGGGGTTTTTAGCTGTATGCTTTCCCCGTGATATACTATGTTGATATGTGTGATTGATGTTTCAATGTGCGCATGCGATTGTTTCTTAATTCCGCAAAATTGATGATCAACATAGAGGAGGTTATGTATTATGCATGATTCCGAAAATATTGTATAATCAGGATAATCTCTGTGAAGAAGTGTCATATTATTCAAAATTTCTACATGGTATCAGAGCTAGCTGATTTGTAGAAGAGATTTCTACATGATATCAGTGCGAAGTTGATCATCGGATCTATTATTCAGAAAGTGTTTACATTCTTCTTTAGGCAGAGTCTGTAATCGGGCCAGGTATCCTCTGGATTCATCCTTCTTTTGGAAGGTGAGATATCCGGTGAATGCCCATACAGTCGATCTTTGTATAAGAAATACTTTGTTCTCACGAAGTTTAGATCAGAAGTGGTTGAGTTTTGAGCTGGTGGAATTCGAATTTGCAGTAATGTTTTCTTGGTGTCAAAGTTGAAATGTCTTTCAACGGATTGTGATTAGAGTATGTCCTTGAGGGTAGCTTGAACTATATTGCATGGAAGGACAGGATGGAGGCGGAGTTAGATGATAATGGGTTGAAGGAGTTCATAGATGCGGATGTCCCAAAACCTACTGATGCTGCTCAAGTTGGGGATTGGCAAAAGAAGACAGCAAAGTGTTGAAGGATTCTGTTGGAGGGCGTGAGGGATCACATTGTGTCCAGCCTCCATGGAAAGGCTTCTCCATACTTGATGTGGAAAGTGTTGACAGATCTATTCCAAAGTAAGAGCAACCAGAGGATGTTGGTGCTCAAGGATAAACTCAGAAACATAAAGTGTGAGAAAGGTGACAGTATGCCCAAGTATCTCACGAAGTTCACCCAATGTCGGGATGAGCTGAGAAGTGTGGGGGTGACTGTCAATTATGAGGACTTGGTGAGCTTGGCTCTCCTTGGTCTTTCAAAGAGTTGGAATTCCTATCAGGACTCTGTCAATGGTCAAGAGAAATTGCTAGGATGGGAGAGACTTTGGTCGGATCTTGTGCAAGAGGAGATCAGGCGGAATACCAGGGATGGATCTTCATCAAAGGCATCTGATGAAGAAAATTGAGCTTTGGCTGCCAAAGAAAAGAAGGGGAAGAAGAAGCAAGCTTCTCATTCTGGTGTGAAAGGCAAGAAGCAGGACATGTCCAAGGTGAAGTGCTTTCACTCTCACCAGCACAGACACTAAGCCACAAATTGTCCGCATAAGAAGAAAAATAAGCAAGCTACTAGATCTGCAGCGGGAGAGGCCTTAGCCTCGCAATTTGAGCTGGATTTTTCACTGATCGCATGCTTGGTATCAAGTGTGATAGGATCGGTATGGTTCTTGGACAGTGGTGTGTCTTTTCACATGATAGGAGATCGAGATTTGTTTTTTGATCTGGATTAGAAAGATCTTGGAGTGCACATCGAGATGGGTGATGATGGTAGATACAGTGCGACCAGTATCGATACCATTTCCTTTGAGAGGGAGTCTGGTAAGCCCTTCGTATTGAAGGAAGTGATGCATGTTTCGGGATTGAAGAAGAATCTTATCTTTGTGGTAATGTTAGAAGACAAGGGACATGATGTTGTTTTTAGCGAGGGAAAGGCTATCCTGCGGAGTAAGACAACCGGAGAAACCCAGAAGATAGGGGTTCTAGTCAAGAACCTTTATCAGTTGCATTCAGATGGCTGTGCAGCAACGACATGCAAGGCAGAAGGAGTGGTGAGTCGGGATGATGGCGAGTTGTGGCACCAGAGAGGGCCACCTTCACCATGGAGCCTTGAAGATACTGCAGCAGATTTCAATTGGGCTTCCTAAAGGCGCTCTTGTGCAGTCAGATCAGTGCAACGGGTGTACCTTGGGAAAGTTTGTGAAAGCCACCTTTCATGAGAAGGATAGTTGTGCCACGATGATCCTTGAGAGAATTCACACAGACATGTGTGGACCTTTCTCAGGAGCTTCGACAGCAAAGCACAGGTACTATGTGATCTTTGTTGATGATTTCTCCTGAAAGTGCTAGATCTTCTTCATGTAGAAGAAGAGTGAGACATACTCAAAGTTCTATGAGTTAAAAGCACTGGTTGAGAAGGAATCAAGGAAGAAGTTGAAGGCTCTTAGGAGCGACAATGGTGGTGAATTCATCTATGGCGAGTTCAAGGACTTCTGTAGCACAGAAGGGATTCGAAGAGAGCTCATAACTCCCCATAACCCACAATAGAACAGGGTTGTTGAGCGGAAGAACATAACGATCGTGGGTACTGCATGGGCAATGTTGCATGATCAGAGCCTACCCCTTCACTTGTGGGCGGAGGCATGCAATATTGCAGTATATGTGCAGAATCATTGTCCTCATAAGATACTTGGCATGAGTACACCTGAGGAGGCTTATTCTGGTAAGAGGCCTGATATTTCCCATTTGAGGATTTTTGGTTCTCCTGTTTACATGCATGTGATGAAGGATGCCAGGAAGAAGCTGGAGCCGACCGCAGAGGTTGGGATATTTGTGGGGTACATTGATATGCCCCACAACTATCGTGTGTATTTTCCAGACAGTTGCAAGACTGTTGTGCGACGGGATATAAAATTTCAGGAGGAGAAAGCCATGAAGTGTTCGCTTGAGAGGGAGCCACACTTACATGCAGATGAGGAGCTATTAGTTCCTAAGGATGAGCTTCAGGATGTTGATCAGCCACAAGATGAATTTCATGGAGTGGAAGAGACCACTCATGCAGCGCCAACCATCAGAGGGTGAAAGCGCACTACAGAAGCTAAGCGACTGGCTCAGGATGCAGAGAAGGTTGTAGGACCACCTACAGTAGAGCGCAGACAGAGATAGTCACCTGATTGGTACACTGGATACATGGCTCTTGTGAGAAAATGTGTTGTGACTGAGCCATCCTCTTTCGAGGAAGCTGTGGAGGATCCT
>APFE031006185.1:9824-32395 GCA_000404065.3 Pinus taeda
TACATATTAATATTTTTAATAAACTAATATCATTATTTAAATATTATAATATTCCGTTTTAATAAATTAAGTTAAATATTATTTTTCAAAAACTAGTAGTTTAATATAGCTGTTACCTACTAATATTTTAAATAAATTAATGAAATAATATCATTATTTATTTTCCCGGCTGCGGGTGATAATTAATTGGGAAGGTACAGTGGCGGGCTTCCCACTGGGCAAGTGGTAGCCCAGTCCCGCCATCTGTCCATTGCATTTAAGGGCTAGCCACCCCTGTCCAGTTCGCATGAAGGCGAGCAGTAATATCAACATTAAGCCAACTGCCCACAGCAGCTGCCCTCGCTCGAATCCACTTCCTTCGGCATTCGGGTTGCGGGTGAATTGCGTTGGTTCGCACATGGACAAGGTAGTCGCCGCGCAGTATAATTACTGTGAGCTGGTGCTGGTAATTCACTTTCTCCATCACGTTTTGTATGCTGTTTGGCTCTGGGGATTTCGTTGGTGTGGCTTGTTGTTGGTTCCTGGGTTCTGGAGGAAATCTCAGAGGTTCAGACCTCGGCCCTCATCTCTGAAGGCCTTGATCTTGTCCTCTGAGTGTCTGGTCCATATTGTATGTCAATTTCATGCTCCTAAGCTCTGGTTTGGTCGACTCTGGGTGTTCTTTCTGGTCAATTTCATGTTTGTGGCACCCCTGGGTGTTTTTGCTGTTGGGTTTCTCCTGCCCTCAGTGCCTCTGCCAGTTTCCACGCCTTTGGGCCTCAATTCTTGGTTCCCCGCGCCGTCTCTGTGCAGCCACAGTTCTCTGTGTCATTTCCGCTCCAATTTCTCTGTCCTCGTCATTTTAGTATGCCGCGAGAACGGATTCGCCTCTGTAGCCGCAGAGGCGGGTCTCGGGGAGGCGCAAGAGGCAGAGCCAATCCTCAGCGCTCCTCTTACTCCACGGATTCTTCATCAGATGGAATTGATTCACGGGGCGCAAGGCGAGGCCGTGGGAGAGGCAAGGGGCATGCGCGTGCTGATGTCTGTGAGCATAGCTCGCATCCCTCAACTCGGTTTCGCTTCCCTTGTTTATTGGACAATGCAACATACTATGTCTCGATGCGAATTGAGAAATGTGACCATGCAGTTCCACCAGAAGTCCCTGCAGAACAAAGGCCTCCTTCTCCAATCCTGTGTCAAAGAGCTCAGCCTGCGGAAACCTCGGGAGCGGTGGTGGTGGCGGGACCAAGTGAGCCGGCAAAAGAAGATGCGCCTTACACGGATTCAAGCGCGTCGGATCAATATGGTTACAAGATTGTGGAAGAGCAGCCCTCCACTTCTGTGGATGCTTAAGCCGATCTCCAGGGCGCTCTGGTGGTGGTTCTGGCGTCTCCATGGAGTATGTCTGATATTTCTTGTTCTCTGCCTTTTCAATGGGATTTTTTATGCAAAGCTGAAACTATGCTCAGCTCTTTTTGGGTCGCACGCGGTTTTCAAACGCGCCTATGTATGCTGTTTTATTGTCATCTGCTACACTGTTGGGATAAAGTCGGTGTCTGTTAGCAATGTATGGGTCATTGGGTCTGTCTCTCAGCTGGTTATGGTTTTTTGGCAGTCTGTTGGTTCTCCAGTTCTGGTCTGGGACAAATGTCGGTCTTCTGGTTATCAAGGTCAGGTGTCCAGTTGTATTAAATCCATCTCCGCATGGTGAATTTTGAGGCAAGCCTCGTTGTAATCTTTTTGTTACCTTTTGTATAATAATAGAAGTAGCCTAATTTACAAAAAAAATATCATTATTTTATTTATTTTCAAAAAACCAACCATTTAATATAGTCAATTACTATAATAATATTTGTTTTATGATTAATAAATTAATTATATTTAATATTGTCAAATATAGTGATTACTCGAAATTATGTCTCTACATTGTTCTCTATTTAAGCCTTTGCCATGGTCTGCCTCTTCCTCTGGTCCTGAAGATAAACCACACTTCTTAGTTCAAAACGCGTCGGCCAAAATTTCTCTTATACAAAAGACTTTGCTTAATTTATTATAGATCACAGAAACTTGAATACATAAACATATACTTTGTCTTCAAATATCAAATTATTCTTGGTTGTCCAAATTCCTCATACTATATATATAAAAGTGTTGCATACACAATCTAGATACAAATCATAACAACCTTTAAAGCACTTCTCAAAAATTCCCCATTCCAACTAAAAACGAGATTAAATTCCTTCAAATCAAAGCAGATGGACACTTAAGAAAAATATGTGATATATTCTTCTCCGTACAAATAGCACATCTACCGGATTTAGAGAAACCTCTTTTACAATCTAAAGAATTTCCTTATGGCACAATGTTTGTAGCTTAGTGTTTGGCTTTGAAGTTATCACAACCATCATTTATAATGCTTCCCAGTTTAATTTTTTTCAAAACCATCAACCATACAAAAATAACGACGATATTTTAAGTGTAAATATCATTTCAGAAAGAAAAAATAATAATAATAATAATTAATTAACAACTACATTATCCAATTTCAATTCACACACAGGTGGACACCCACATTTTACATACACTAATACGGACTCTTTAAATCCGCGAACAAACCCTTTATTGTTAGGGCCACAAGATTTGATTGACCCACAACCATTGAGGATACCAGTTTTTATTGATTTATTGTTTTCTTTTAAATAACTAATTTAGAAATAAAAGTCGCTTGTATATTCATGAGTTTAGTGAATTTATTATATATATATATATAACTATCCAAACTTCTGATAAAAAAATGAAAAATAAATTAGCAAAAAATATTATCAATATCAATATTAAAAAAAATCAATAATATTAAAATTAGTTTAATTTAAAATCTTTTAAATTTTTTTAAAGTTTTATGATGGTTGGGAGTTCTTTTTAATTTATATTTTTCATAATAAATTATTATAGTAAATTTAGTGTTTTGGTGAATAAGTAATTTTCTTAGTTATGTGGGTTCATATGAAATAATTATATCTGGTATAATAATGACAACTCATATTTAAAGTTATTTTTCCAACAATTCTGATTTTTATTATCAAGAAAATTAAGAATCTTTTTTTATTGAATTACATTTTTTTAACCAAATAATTTGAAATGAGTTTTTTTTCTCACTTTCACGTATCTCTCATGCAAGAATCATCATTTTGCACATCCATTTTTAGCACTTACACAGAAAATTTGGGTTATATATTATAACATTGTTGTACAAAATCCTTTATAAATCATGTAGAATTTATCACCACATTCTTTCCGAGGATGAGGGTTATCTTCTAGGCCATACTCAAGGCTTAAAATATACATCATAATTATTTACCATTTTCATCTAATAGTGGTTACGGATAGATCACTAAATCATTTTTTAGTTTGAGCACTTCTTTGTCTTAGAAGTGGCAAAAATAATGATGTTTATTAATTAAATCCAAGTAGATATCTTTTAAAAAAAATATAGGTGTTAAATACTCTAACATCCATCTTATTCATAATCATTAGATTTAAGAAATATCTCTTCAAAGAGATAATTCCCCAAATCATCCTCAAAGTAAATATAAGCATAACTAAAAGTTTGAACTTCCACTTACTAAATTATCAAATAAAAAACTTACTAAGAGAATTTGTCATAATCATTACATTTAAGAAATATCTCTTTAAAGAGATAGTTCCCCAAATCATCCTCAAAGTGAATATAAGCATAGCTAAAAGTTTGAACTCTCACTTACTAAACTATCAAATAAAGGAACTTACCAAGAGAATTTGATATAGTAGAGAGGGAATGAGGATGTATGTATTCCAAAGGGAATTTCTTCACGTAGAAAGAGAATTAAGATGCCAATATTCTATAGCCATGTTAGCATTTTTATATAGGAACAAAATGTAGATTTACATAAGGTTGAGACATGTTATTTTTTCTTATCACTAATCTAGACCATGCTTGTAATAGATTGGTAATTTTGTGCGTAAGATGTCAATATTCTATAGCCATGTTAACATTTTTATATAGGAACAAAATGTAGATTTATATAAGGTTGAAACATGTTATTTTTTCTTATCACTAATCTAGACCATGCTTGTAATAGATTGGTAATTTTGTGCATATATGCCTAATCGTAGTCTATGTTCTCGCTTCCTCTTTTTTGGGGAAAAATCTAGGGGCTAATATTAGCAGGTGGGCTAATTTTCCATGTCTTTTCCCCAAAAAAATTGTCAATCTCCATTTTTTTCTAAAAGAGATTCGCCCAAATTTTATAGTATAAAATTAGTTTAACTCAAAAATCACCAAAAATTTATGATATTTTTATAAATTTTTTTCCAAACATGCTACAATTTACATATTAAATATTAATAATATTCACCAACATTTCATCATTTTCATCCTTTTGTTTCATGTATATTATTTAAATCCTCTTCTTAATTTGTACATTTTTAACTATTAATATTTACTAATATTACAAATTACATATAAATTATTAAATAAATATTCATATTCTTGATAGCTAGACCCTTTCATGTTTTCCGTTACAACTAATTCATTATTTAAATTATGATCCAAAATTTATGAAAAAAAAATCAATGGAAATAATAATGCTCTTATATTTTAAGATAGTGTTTCATTATTAATATTATGTCTTTTCGATATGTGAAAATAAATTATTTCATTAACATTATATTGCTTTATATCAATCTTGGAACTCTAATGATCAACACAGTTTGAGAAAATTTACCATATGGATTTAAATCACTTATTATTCAAACTCACAATGAGGTCCTATTGCTATACACATTTGGTATTAAATGTAGGCAATACTCATGTATATAAATACAAGGAGAAAATCCATTGTAAGCATGAAGAGTATAATCCATAGTTATTATAACTTCATTATAATTATGATGTTACATGCAAATTCCTAATATGGAATTCATGTCCATTTTTCTTAGAGAATACTAGAGAAGGAAGGACAAGCATGAATGCAATGGAGAATTCTTTGTATGGACATTTAAAACAATAAAAAGAAACGACCATTTCTTTATAGTTATGAATAAAGGTGAGTAAATTATAAAATACATTTCTCTAATAAAGTAATCAACTCACACTCTAAATTTAAATTCATGTTTGGAAAACAAAAAAAATGATTTACTAAAGGTTTCATAAGAAAATGTAATCAAATTCATATTTTAATCTAAGTTTTATTTTAAAAATAAGCATGGAAAGTATTGCAAATTGTACCAACATACATTCGGTTTGTGGAAGACCAAAGACTTGAGAAAGATGATATTCTAAATGCCCATTTACTATTAATATTCTATATCCATCAATTGGTATGTTAAAGGGGTAAATGCATGAAGATGGGATACATTTTTGGGCCAAATGTGGCGATGAAATTTCAAGTTTTCCTCTTTTATCAAATTGTGGTCCTCAAAATTCACATAGGCATTGTAAATTTTGATTCAGAGTAAAAAGACAATATGTGGAGAATTATGCTGTTGTCCTAATGATTTTTTGAAAAAAAATAGTGTCACATTATCTCTCAATTTTCCAATAAATGCAATATTTGTCCTTGCAAAATTATGGACATCTTAAGAGGTATATGCGTGTTCACATAGCATAACTTAGCTTAAAATGCGTAATTTAAAAATATATATATATGAGCATGATCTACACAGAGATAACTAAATTTTTCATGATAAAATTTTATTTTTTATGAAAAAAATATTTTTTATTATTTTTCGAAGTTGACGAAGTAATCTTTCGATTGCATTCTAGAGACACATGTCTTCGCCTGATATTTTTTTCAACCAGGATTTAAATAGATTGAAAAAAAAAGAGTTCCCTTTTGAAGATGACTTGTAAACAAATATAATGGTATTTTTTGAATTTTTTGAATTTTGCATATTTTATGTTATTGATTTTTTTTATTCAACCCCTTTGAAATTGTCCAAAAAAATTTGAAGTGTTATGTTTAAAAGAAATTAACTGAAAAATATCTTATGAATTCGAAAGTGTCAAAATGTCGTTGGATAGAGGATTCTTTCACGAATCTAAGATGACCAACTCTACCACTTAAGAACAAATCCTGCCCTAAGTTCGCTAGTGTATAAGATGGGGTTGCAAAGAAATCTACAACTGTGATTTTTAGGACCTTAGGAGCTCGATTGAGCCGTGTAGGTGGTTAACTAGCAGCTAGCCATTAGAAGGATAACCATTGCCAAACGCCTACCAAATTTTATTGTTATTTATGAAAAATGCTATGACTCAAAGGCTTGATCGAGCCCACATCTTGAACAAGCTTCTACTGTCAACCGCAAAAAAAACAAATTAGTCTCTAAGTTCGAATGTAGAGAAAATAGAAAAAACCATTCATTCATAGAGAAATATCATAGCGTGAAAATTACATGAGGATTCACAACAAAGATGGGAAAGTGGATATTTGGATCTAGAAAAAGAAAGAAATTTCCATCCACAGAGAAAATGCAACAAAAATCAAGATAAAGGATGAGAAAAATACATTAGGCGTTGAGAGAACAAGAAGGTCATGTAATTCAAGAAATTCATGCAAATACAAGGAATTCAAATTATCTCACTTCTCGTATTACTTTCTCCATATTGTATGCATTAGGAAATATGATTGAAAATGAGAAACAAATGGAGAATGAAACAATAAAACTAAGATAAAATAAGCATTGAAATTAATACCATGTAGTTAAAAAATCAAATGTAACAACAACTAATTTTTCATTAGTCATTTTCCATTAGGCCATGTAGAGCTCCATGTAGGAGCTAAGGGCTACTTCATAGTATTTTTTGCAAATCTAGAAGATCACATGAGAGTGTTTGAAAATAGGCCCTACTTCCTTCATTCATTCATTTTTTAATTCCTAGATACAATCTAGATAAGGAGAAGTTTCTCATAGCCCTAATTGGATCAGATTCTACACCTTGCTAATTGAATACTACCAAGAAGAGATATTGAAGGATATAATATGTACACCATCAGATCCTTTGTGAAATTTCAGTGGTAACTAAGACCAAGACATATACAACTTATGCTAGTATGTGTGTATACATGAATATCTCACAAAAAACTACTACAATCTATTGAAATCTCCTTATAAGATGAAGATATTGTGTGTCCAATTGATTATGAGCATGCCCCCTTCAGATGTGATTCCCTGAATATGGCCACCTCTTGAAGGACTTCTCGTTGGTAAACCCTCCACCATAAACCTATAAATCCATGAAAGTGGACCAACATGGCTTCTAGTAGCATATCACTTGTCATAAGAATCAAAATCCCTAACAACTACAAACAAGGAACCCCTTTAGTCCAACAACATATATGAAGTGCTCAAAAATACGGGAAATCTTCAAGAAAATAAAGAAAATCTTAATGAGGCCTTAGAAACTCAGGAGAAATCTAAATAGAATAACACAAGCAAGAAGAGGGAAAATATAGAATACCCTAATGAAAGGGATGTCGAGCAATGGATAAAGATTCCAAATGCAACATTCGCTATTCAGGGAGTCTATTTTGAAACTAATGCATTGCAGAATAAGGAAGAATAAAAAAATATGGATATAAAAGAACAATACTTATATACAAAGATGGACGAATTACAACATCAACATCCCAAAATGGTACCAAAACTACAAATGAATATTTTGCACCAATATTTTCTTAAGGTAAAATCACCCTGAGAGGAACCAACACCCTTTGTAAAGGGGAATACTCCCAAGGTGCATTTTTCAGAGTCCAAGGGTCCCCCAAAGTTAGTTTAAGAAGAAAAGTGGTGAGGAAGGAAACCAAGCCAAGAATAGATTCAAGAGGAAAGAGAGATTTTGGAAAATTCAGGAAAGTTAAACTTAATTTTTGATATATCCTTGATCTAGAATTGGAGGAGAACTTCTCCTCTAGAAAACTAACTATCCTCTTATGCTTTGCAAGTAAACAAAATGGGTCTTAAAATGTAAACAAGTTTCACAACCTCTTCAAGGTGGTGAGTTTGTTTTCCATATGAACTTTAAAAAGTAACACATTCACATGCAACTAAAATGACAAAACATTAAGAGAAAAAACCAACATTTGATGACGGAGTTCACCCCTCTTGTGCTACGTCTTTGAGCATGCTCCAACAACTAAAACACACTACTGATTTCAGTAGAAAAATATTACAAAAAAATTGTTCATAATTGAGTGGCTTGTTTCCCCTATAAGGAAACATTCTCCTACAATGAATTCTCACTCCAAAATATATGACTCCCTACAGAAAATCATGAAAAGGTCAAGATAAAAAGGACTCACACATCAGGTCTTGTAGTCCACGTGAAATCCAAGCACAAAAACATACAACAATTCCACATTGAAGTACTCAAAAGAGCTTTTCTCATGAACACATAATGAGAAAAGACCAAAAAGAGCTGCAATATAGAAGCAAAAACTAGTGTAGATGAAATTAGAAGGTTGGAAAACCTTTGACTAGGCTCTCTCCATGCTCAAAATTCCTTCAAACTGCTTCCAAAACTTTGATTTTCTCTAGCAATGAAAGATTTGAACATGCAAAAAGTCCTTCATAAATTGCTCAATTGAAAAAACTAAGGCAGCCAATGAGACTAGCACATTCAAAAACCCCCATCTAGGCTCTTATTGAGCTCAAAAAGGTTGAAAATTGAACAAATTATGCTTCTCCAAGCCAAGCTCTACTATTTTTCGTACAATTTGGCCAAACCCACAAATTGTGCTACATTTTGTCCCTTTTCACAATTCGGGAAGTATTAATTTCACTCGCAAAAGGTGCATTTTTTGGTGTAATTAATTTTCTCAATAACGACTATGTGCAAAAACAGGCCACATGGAGTGCATGAGGCTGGGACTGGGACCAATGGTCTACCCCCACCAATGCTAGCTCCTTCTCAGCCGGGTTGTGGTCATGTGGAGGTGATGTGGCCAGGGGCTAGGGCCAACTTCATGTGCTCTTCGGCATAGTTCCCTTCCATCTCGCCTTCAGTTCTAGTGAATTCGTTATAGATTGGGGCCAAGCCTTAATTTTTTCCCACATCGGACTTGGCTCCACGCCAGGTCACATGGCATCCATAACATCGGGGGTTGGGATTGAATCCCTGCCCCACTCTGGTAGCACCTTTCATCTCACACACGGTCCCATTTCAAAACTCATGACCAGGGGTTTGGGCTAGTCCCTGTCCCACTCTGGTAGCACCTTTCATCTCACACTCGATCCCATGTCAAAACTCATGACCAGGGGTTGGGGCTAGTCCCTGCCCCCACTCTACTAAATCTTTTTCCATGGGCATATGACCGACAACATGATGAGGGGTTGGGGGTCACCAATGGACCTCTTCCCCAAATGTGGAAATAAAGTGAAAATAAATATAATTTGACCATTATACTTGTTAAGAACCATCGTATGGTCCACCGTTAGAGCACGGGTTTTGTGTGCGACTGGTATGGGGGTCGAACCCCACCAAGGCCTTCAGGCCTATTACCAAAACAATTGACCAATAAAGAGGTGCCACATGGCAGCCTTATATTGGGCCACCTCACTTACACAAACCAATAAAATGCTACCAACACATCCTTGTATCGACCAACACATGGCAGGCTCTGATTGCCCCTCTATACACCTAGTTGGCATGATGATATCATCAATATGGACTGCCTAGTCAACAACCTAGTCAGCCCATGTGTAATTTTTTTTTTTCTATTGGTCAAAAACTTTAGAACGTCATAACTTATTCATATGACATCACATTGAGGTGATTGAAACATCATTAGAATTAAGACGATGAACACTATGACTTGATGCTAGTTTCGGGAGATTCCGAGCACTTTCATTTTTTAGCCTAATTTTGATCCCTGGATCAATCCTACCCCACCCCTCCTCCTACCAAATAAATATCATGTCTTGGAACATCAGATGCCTTAACATTTGAGGTAAGAAGAGGCTCCTCAAAGGTTTAATTAAAAAGGAAATACCTAACATTGTAATTTTGGAGTAAACTAAATGCATTAGTGAAAGAATGGACTCCCTAGCTTCCAAATACTAAAAGGAGAGTCGAGCAATATCTCTTGATTCCCAAGGATAGTGAGAGGCCTAATTGGCCTATGGAACCTAGAAGAATAGTCTTCATAGATTGGATTACAACTCTAAGAATTTGAGCCAGACATTTTCAACCATTGGCTTCTAAGGAAGTTGGTTATCTAATGACAGTTTATCGATCTCATATCCCCAAAAAGAAATACCTTGTTATGAAACTAGCTTACAAAATAGAAGAAGAGATAGATCAATGACTTAAAAATAAGCCTCTTGTAGGGGGTAATTTCCTTTACATTACACAAATGAATAATTCTTGGATAATACTAATGACAAGACCTCCTTTCTATATACAGGAGTCTAAGGGGTCACAATATAATCAAAATCGACATAAAAATAATAATGTAAGGGCATAACAATAACAATAGTGGGCTTCTATGGGGAATAATAATAACAATATGGGGACTACATGGTCACAAAAATAAAATAAGGGGGTTGTACTAATAACAATAAGGGGCTACACTAGTAGTATAGGGACCTAACATGCCCCTCCTTCAAAAAATGTTGTCCTCAATGCTTGAGTAGTTTTGGATACTTTTGTATAAAATTTTCGTCCCCATGTGGAATCTTCAATGGGTAAGTTCCTCCACTTGATGAGATATTTTGAAATTGATCGATTTCATAGCTATCAAGTTCTTGTTTCCGTGTCTGCTTCAGGTTCCAATATGATTTTTCCTTACTCATCAAGTTCCGACAATATTGTCTGAACTGGGAGCTAGTTACTTATAACCTTCTTTAAGCATGAAACATGGAAAACTGGGGGCACTCAAGAAGATGCAGGAACCTCCAATTTGTATTCCATAATACTAACCTTTTGCAGAACCTTGTAAGGACCATATTACTTTGGTGATTATTTATTATCCTTTTTAGCTTGCTTGAGGGACATTTGTTTGTATGGTTCTAGTCCTAAAAATACCCAGTCACCTACATCAAAACTTCCTTCACTGTGATGATGATTTTCATGTTGTTTCATTTGACCATGTGCCAAAGTGAGGTTATCCTTTAAGAGTTTGAGAACTTTTGTTGATGCTTGATGTGATCTTCCACTACTCGAAGCTTTGAATTTTCTCTTAAAGATGATGTGATGGATGGTGTATGATATCCATAAAGTGCCAAAGCATTACAAGATATTGCCAGATTCATTTATTCATTCTCTGGGGTTGGTTTTTGGTGTATATCCTCTTCTTTTGACATTTCTTGTTCCTTTTCTTCCCCTTCTTCACAATTTATGTAAATTAATTTCTTATCAACACACTTATGCCCTTTAGAGTATTTTCTATCACAACTGTAACAAAGCCCTCTTTCTCTTTTTTCTTCCAATTGTTGTGGTGTCAACCTTGTAGCTTGTGGAAGACTAGGAGTAACAACACTTCCATATTTATAGTGATGAGTAGTAGACTTCCTTGTTGCCATAATTTTGTTTTCAACTTTTCTTTCCACCCTGAATGTATTCTCCAATGAATCAGGTTCCCAAAGGTGAACCTCATGTTGGATGTTATCTTTGAAAGTCCCTATGAAGACATCAACCTTGTGCTCCTCTGGAATATCGGTTACCCTAATATTCAATTTTTGGAAGTCCTCAGTGTGCTTTGCCATTGAACCCTTTTGTTTGAGATTTATCAATTGGCTAAAGAAGTTGTTCCTCTATGTATCCTCATAATGTGCTATCATTTCCTCCATAAAGATGGACCAAGTGACCATTTGTTTATGAGATCAAAGTGATAGATACCATGAAAACTGACTGGGTTCTAAATATAAAGTTGTAATATGTACCTTTTGTGTGTTTTTCACATTATGGATATCAAAATATTTCTCCATCTGTAGTATCCATGTTATGGGATCCTTGCCACCAAATTTCCTCATATCGATCTTTGGAATATGGTGGGTCTTCAATCCAACGTTAGATTCTATGAAATCATGATTAACATTTATTTTGTTCTCATCATGGGTTTCCTCCACTACCTTTTCGCAATTAGGATGTCTTTCTTGTAGCAACTTTGTCCCACCTTCCTTCAAACCTTCCATGTCTTTCTTCAAATCTTCCATGCCTTTCTTTAAAACTACTTCCATACCTTCAATATTAGCTTCCATGGCATAGATAAAATTATTTATCTTAGCTTCTATCACATTCTTCAAATCATCCATCCAATTTTGCTTACTAGGTGCTTCTATTTTCTTGATTTGAGTCATTCTTTTTCTTGCTTTTAGGAGCTCTATATTTAAACAAATGTAACACTATAATTTTGAATCTCCAAATTCTAAAATTTCGGCCTCTAGTATCCATCTCAGTCCCCTTTCCAACCCCACAATTCTGAACGCAATTGGATTCTACAAGAAAGAGTTATGCCCAATCTCCCACAATGGCTTATTGTAGGTTGGTTCAGTAGAGCAAATCTGTACAACGTTCCACGTGCATTGTGTCAACCTTTGGCCTTGAAAACGATACCCAACAAACTACAGTCTATCCTATTTTTGTCAACTTTTACGAAATTTAAATATGATGCTCAGAGAGAAAGTTATGATGATTTTCCCAAGGTCCCCTGTTTGAGATGGAATTCAGGAGCCTACAAAAACAGGTGCAGCAGAAACAATGGTGTCATGGCAACCCATAAGTGGATCTATAAAACCCAAGAATCACCCCTTTTCACACAAAATATAAGCCATTTTTCCTATCGTAACCGAAAAGCCTATGAAAACACTTAAAACATTGTTTTTTCCCTTTTGAGACTGAAATACCCTTCAAAATGTTAAAAAAACACTTTAACACTTTTTCCACCAATTATATGTGTAGCGTTGCGGATCTAGATCTGGCCGATCGGATGGTCAGAATTCAATCGCAATATCGGCGATCGGGGTTCCAATGGTCCACACTATCGACGTTGTCCCTGGGCGGAGGTCTGATGCGATATCGCTTTCAATGGTCACTTAACACTTTACCACTCCTACTCCGAAGTGCCGATGCAATGTAAGTGCCAGACCCAATAGGATCCAAAACTCTCGTGCATAAATCTGCTAAGTGTTTAGTGTGATTCCTTTATATAAATGGCATTCGGCGATACAACAAGTACTATGCACTAGGGCGATGTGATTTGGGTTCTACGGACCCGATAGTGTTCAAAACCTCTATCTAAAGGATTTGAGGTCCAGATTCTCAGTCTAAACGGGTTTTGAGCCCTATACTTAGTATATTTTGGGTTTTCTGCCTACGAAATCAGAATGATGGAATGCACTCACCAAACGATCCTTTAACACAATATCTCCATTATAAAGTATGAAAAACACAGGGGCAACATCAATAACATCCGAATCAGAGAAAAGCAAGAATTTGAAAGCCTCCATGGATTGTTTATATCATTGTGCACGCAACACTAGTTTATTCACAATAAACAATTCCAGAGTCTCGACCTTAGGCTAGATTACACAGAAAAAAGACCTCTGTCTCCAAAATAATGCAATCCAATCCCTCTCTCTATGCTCTCGCTCCACTCATCCCTCGCTCAATACATTTTTTCTTCTTTTATCAATCGATAAACACTCTAACCATATCTAACAACAGAATATCTATTTTTAATATATCTAACAACAAATCTCTAACTCCTAGCTCTATGCTAACAATCCCTATCTCTGAATCTACAATAAGATAGTCTCTAACTTATTACAATAATGAATTATAACTAATTTCTTGAGAGATCCAACCCTCTCAGTAAAACTAGATTTTACTAATCAGGTCAATGAATTTCAACCTCTTTTAGCCACAACATGTGAACAAGTTTTCACATTGCTGACTAAGTATGGATGCTCCTACATCAGACTTCCATGGAAGAAAAGAATTGTCCTTCAAACTTTCAGGACTTACTCCATACTTCTGCAATTTTATTGTAGTCAACCAACTGGAATCTTCCACTGCCTACCCTTTCCACTTGACTAGATATTGGAAATAAGTCTACCCTCTGGTTTTCTTGGATACTCTTTGATCCAAAATAGCTTCAACTTCTTTCTTGACTGCTTTTGGTACTTGTTCCTCCCAGCTCACAGTTTGAACTTCATCCCCTTTAGCTTCCACATATAGCTCTATCTCTGCCTCTCTATATGGATATAAATCTACAACATTAAAAATGGGGGATATTCCAATCCCTTCTGGTATCTCAATCTCATATGCATTGGCTGAAAATTTTCTTATAATTTTACAAGCTCCTATCTTTTTCATTTTCAGTTTGTTGTAAGTTTTAGTAGGAAATATCTCTTTCCTCAAATGCACCATCACTAAGTCTCCCACTTGGAATTCTTTCTCTTCTTCTCAGATCGGCCCTCTGCTTGTATTTATTGCTGCTTTCCTGTAATTTTCCTTTGACTTCTTCCTATAACCTCTGCATTTGTTCTGCAAATTCTTCAGCACTTGCACTCCTGGTTTCCTATTTTCCCAAATCCCTAAGCTCACACACACCTCTCGGATGCATTCCAAAGACAATCTGAAATGGACTCATTCCAGTGCTTCGGTTTGGTGTATCATTGTAAGCAAACTCAGCTTGAGCTAGTGCCAAATCCCACTGTTTGGGATTCTGATATACTAAACTCCTTAATATATTTCCTAATCTTTTGTTCACTACTTCAGTTTCTCCATCTGTTTGAGGATGGTATGTTGAACTAAAACTGAGGTTAGCTCCCAGTTTCTTCCAAATAGTCCTCTAGAAATTACCTACAAACTTGGTATCTCGATTTGATACATACATACAGGTAAACCATGCAATCTTACAATCTCTGAAAATAATAAGTTAGCTATGTGTGTTGCATCACTAGTTTTCCTACAAGCAATGAAATGTGCCATTTTAGAAAATCTATCTATTACAACATAAATGGAATCATTTTCTCTCTAAGTTTTTGGTAATCCCAGAACAAAATCCATGCTAACTGCATCCCACAGTTGGTCTGGTATGGGAAATGGATGATACAGTCCTGTATTCTGACTCCTTCCTTTGGCATGCTAACATATCCTGAATTTCTCAACAAACTTTTTAACATCAGTTTGCATTTTGGGCGAATGATAAAAAGCATTCACCTGAGCGAAGGTTTTATCTTGTCCAAAATGACCAGATAATCCTCCACTATGTTTCTCCGTTATGATGTTTCCCTCATGGAACATTTGGGATACACAACTTGTTGCTTTTAAATAATAGGCCTCCTTGAATGAGGTAGTCCAACCACTGACTTCTATTATGGCTCATTGGATTCTGAATTGTTGTGTAGATATCTATGAAATCTTCATCATCCTTGTACATTTCAATCATTTCCTCCTACAACACCCACTTTGAATTCTTGTATAATAAAACTTACCCTGCTCAATGCATCTGCTACTTTATTTGACTTATCACTCTTATGCTTTATTACAAAAGTAAAACTTTGCAAAAATTCTACCCACCTGGCATGTTTCTGATTCAACTTCGGCTGGTTATTGATAAATTGTAAGGCATGATTGTATGAATATAATATGAATTCTTTTGGCAGCAAGTAATGTCTCCACTTTTTCAAAGCCTGCATAATAGCATAAAACTCTTTATCATAAGAATAATATTTCTTCTTTGCATCATTCAGTTTCTCACTTAAATATGTTATTGGTCTTTGCTCCTCACTCAGAATTGTGCCAACTGCAACTCCACTAGCATCTGTTTCTACTTGAAAGACTTTCTCAAAATTAGGAAATGCTAAAATTGGCTCCTTTATGGTCTTCTTCTTTAGGAAATTAAAGTTTCTATCTACTGCTTCTTTCCATTGAAATGGTTGATTGAACTCCTTGATTGTCTCAAGGATTGGTGCACAAATTTGACTAAAACCTTTTATAAACTTTCTGTAAAAACTTGCAAGTCCATGGAAGCTTCTTACCTCAAATATGCTTCTGGGAGTAGGCAAGTTCCAAATTTCTTGGACCTTTTCTGGATCCATCTTTAAGCTTTCTTTGGAGACCACAAATCCCAAGTACACCAGCTCCTCCTTCATGAAACTACACTTCTTCAAATTTATTAGTATTTTCTCTTTTTGCAGAGTTATTAAGACTAACTTAAGATGCTCTAAATGCTCCTCTTTACTTTTACTAAAAACCAGAATATCATCAAGGTACACAATAACAAATTTACTTGCATACTCTTTTAAGACTTCATTCATTAACCTCATGAATGTGTTGGGTGCATTAATGAGCCTAAAAGGCATCACCAACCACTCATATAGTCCACTATTTGTTTTGAATGCAGTTTTCCATTCATCAGCTTCCTGAATCCTTATTTGATGATATCCACTCTTCAAGTCTATTTTAGTAAAGTATTTTGATCCACTCAGATAGTACATTAAATCATCCATTCGTGGCAAAGGAAATATGTACCTGATTGTGATCTTGTTGATAGCTCTGGAATCTGTGCACATGCACCATTCTCCTCCTTTCTTCGGACTGAGTACTGTTGGTACAACACATGGGCTGAGACTTTCTCTGATCGGCCCCTTATCCATCAGCTCCTATACTTGCCTTCCAACTTATGCATTCTCTTGAGGAGTTAGTCTATATGCTGCTTTATTTGGCAAGCTTGCTCTGGTATTAAGTCAATGTGATGAATAATGCTCCTAATTGGTGGTAGTGCATTTGGAAACTCATCCACGATAATATCAACAAAATCATCTAACAGCATTTTAACTTCTTCAGGAAAATCATTCAAGTTTGTGGTAGTTAAGATTACCTTTGGCCTTCCCACGATAGCAAAATGCAACTCCTCATTCTTCACTACTTCCTGTAACAACTCTTTTCCGCTTATCAGAAAAATATTGCTCCCAGGTGCTCCTTTGTTAGCATCGTCCTTCAATGGCAGCAATGTGTGTTTAGCTCCATGTTTCTCCAAGGTATAAGTGTTTCTCCTCCTATCATGAATCTCTTTCTGATCAAACTACCATGGTCTCCCCAATAATATATGACATACATCCATCGACATTACATCGCATAAAATCACATGTTTATACGTACCAATTTGTATCTCCACTTTGCACTGTTTAGTCACAATGATCTGATGTCCCTTCAGCAACCATGACACTTTATAAGGTGTAGGGTGCATGGCCAATTATTACTTTGCAGCACTTACCTTTTGATTTATAGGTAGTTCTAAACAAATTCTTCCTCTGTGTAGGTTCTCCAATCTCCAGCTCTGCTCTAAGCAAAGTTCTTCTCAATAATAGTGATTCACCTTTTTCACGGGGTTCTTCCTTTTCCATAAGTTGAGGTGGTTCTAGCTTTGCCTCAACCACAATCGCACTCCTCTAACTTGCTGATTTGTTATGAGGATAGTCCCATGACATGTGTCCCCATTCTCCACATGTATAACATTGAACATCTCTTCCTCGCCCTCTTCCTCTAGGCACAAATCTTCCTCTATTAGATTCTCCCCTTTGTGGTGGTCTACTACTTGAGCTTCCTACTTCATGTTGATGTTGTTTTCCTCTTGATCTGGTAGCTCCTCTACCTTTTGTTGAGCTTTTCCCTCTATTCCTTTGACTCTATTTCCTCAAGATCTTCTCTTCTGCCTTCAAACTTGCTTGATAGGCACCCTCAATAGTTTTCAAACTTAACAAGCTAATCTCATCTTGTATATCATACCTTAACCCATTGATATATCTAGCTATCTTTTCCACATCATCCTCTACATGCCCTGCTCTAATATTCAATCTATAAAACTCTTATGTATATTCCTTAATAGACATTCCTTTCTGCTTTCAATTTTGCAATTGCTTAAAAAGATTCAAATGACAGTCTTTAGGCAAAAATTTGGCTTTCATTTTACTTAACATTTTACTTACCATCTTGGACTTCTGTTGGGTAGCGGAGGCCCCGCGTAATGGTTTTGGTGCTTAGAGCCCGTGATTTAGGGTATCAATATTGTATAAGTTACGCGAAGTGCACGGAACATGGAATGTAATAAATCGAGTCAAAGGGTTGTCCACCTGAAAATAATATAAAGTAATAGGAAGTGAGTGGGTCTGCCTATGGTCAGCGGACCATGGGAATGTATAAATAGAGTGAGGCTCTAAGGGTAAAGGAAGTTTTTAGAGAGATCAATTGTGTTATGGATTTTTGAAAGAAAAGGTGCTCTGAGTCTGTACGTCTGGGTCATAGGTGTTAATGGTTGGATAGAGGCTCCACAGCTCTGTGTGCGAAGGCCTGATAGAGTTGACAGCTGTGTGCGTAAACCCCTGCAGCTATTTGCACAGGGTAGGAAGTGGATTGTACTAAATCAAATATATTAATAAAGATAAGTTGGTTCTGGAATATTGTGTTAATTTTGGAATATTGTGGATCCGGTTATATCCTGGTTTATGCATTAATTTTATAAATTTATGACTGTCTTTAAGAATAATGATTGCGTGCATTGGGTTTTATTTTCAAATGTTTGCTTAAAGACCGTAACAAGAAGATAATATCTATAATAATTTCATTGATAAGAAAGTGCATCTACACGGATCTACGCAAAAGCCCGATAGCTGTACAGAGTAGCGTGAGGCCGTAGAACGGTTCGCGACTCCTCCAGACCACATCAAGACATCCCAAGGGTGCGGAAACCTGGTTCCAGCACCCTCCCTTGCTACCTCGGGTGAGACCTCAGTCTGCACTCCGCGGGCTGTTGCCGAAAGGGCCAGTAGCTACAAGATTTTTTGGGCTAATAACTCTTCCGAACCTGGGTCAAGGCCCAATAAGCCAACAAATGGTTCTGTTGCTAGGATCAGGATCTGCCTTAGGGATGTCTAATGTCAGAAGTTTGAAAGCCTACAAAGAAAGAAATTGAGGAGTGGTTAGGTCAGAAGCGGTACAAGTTCGTAGCGAGCCCTAGCACACCCGCACGCAAGCTAGAGGTTAGACATGATGAATGCGATCGAGTTACCAGTATTCAAAGGAGCAGGGAGTGAAGATCCAGAAAAGTTTTGGTTTGTAGTAAGGGCAGTATGGGAAGCACACAGAGTTACAGACGATAACATCAAAAAGGCTACTCTGGTTAGCGCGCTGGAGGACCACGCATTGACATGGTATATAAAATACTTAAGCGATCAACCGAATGTAGGAATAGCAGAAATTCGGGATGCATTGAAAAAAGAATTTAGCCGGCCGAAATGAGAGACGTAGTTGATCATCGGGTTTAAGGAAATTGTGATGTTGCCAGGAGAAACCCCTGGGGACTTATATCAGAGGCTAAAAAGTATGAACCGAGAGGCTAACATGATAGTGACGGATGTGCAGCACTATGCCTAGTTTGTGGCGTCTTTGACACCACATCTAAGGATGGCGTTGTCACAACAAAAGATATCAACCCAAGCTGAAGCACTAGAGGAAACAATGAGGTTGCATGAAACTCCAATATAGGATCCAGGGTTGGGAGTTCAACAAATCCATGTGCAAATATAAAACCTATGTTTAGAAATGTAGAGTTTAAAATAAGAGAAGGCAACCCAGCTAGAAGCACGAGAGGAGGTATGGTGCATCAAATGTAGAAGTCAGGGACACGATAAAGATCATTTTCCAGCCTTTGTAAACTATATGGCAGTGGGGGGACCAACATCATTGCGACCAGCGATGCAGGCAGGGCCGAGCGTGGCACCCTCACTCTGGTGCGCAATCTATCAAGTGGGAGGAAAGCACAACACAGACAACTGTCACCTACTGCCAAAATTTAACCAGGCCCCCCAGCAACTATTTTGCAATTTTTGTAGATCGATGGGCCACAAGGAACACAACTGCAGTAGTTATGAATTATTGATGGACTGATCACCTGCCTACATGATGCAGACTAAGGTGCGAGGTCAGGATCCAGCCGCAGCAATAGCGCGCGATGGGTTCCAGGGACGAGGATGAGGACGGGGAGGAATGGGGCCAGAGAGGGGCCGCGAGTAGCTAATTTGTTACTATTGTAGAGGACCAGGGCACTACGCGCGTGATTGTACCAACCTAACTAGAATATCATGCCCCTACTATGAGCAGTTCGATCATGAAATGATAGATTGGCCCACACTGATCGTGCAAATATGTGAGAAAAGTGCAGCACAACCTACAACGATGCATAATGTCCAGATGATGAGGTCTAAACTGTGTGAAGAGGACCCCAGTGGAAACATGGTATTGAGGAGCGATGCCACTACAAGGGAAGATAAGGGGAAATTAACTGAGGTAAGCCCTGAGGTTCGCAAAACCCCTACAAAGCAGCATGAGTTCGAGTTGGGGAAGGAGACGTCTAAGGAAGCTCAGGAGAGCTTCACGGAAGTCTCTACTTCAGGTAATAGGGATCCAATTGAGCAAGGAATGGATCCCTCTATGCTTACCACCTTTTTAGAGACCTATATGAAGTTGCTACGTGACAATAGAGCAGTTAAAGGACTACAAGAGTTGATCACTAGGTGCGCAAGATCAGGGGAGCCATGCGTTGTTCGGAAACTGGGAAAACATGTTATGCGCACTGGGTGGGAGATGCGAATGACGGCGCAAATACGTGAATACAAAATGGATCAAGTCATCCTGGATTTGGGGTCGGATGCGAATGTGTTGCCTAAGTAAACATGGGAACACATGGGCAGGCCTGCCTAAAGTGGTCTCCTATTCAACTACGGATGGCCAATCAGCAAAATATCTTATCGATGGGAAGATTGCAAGGGGTGATAGTGGACATTGAAGGCGTGAGCATGCATATAGACTTTGAAGTAATAGAAATTGTTGATGACAGTAATCCATACCTGCATAATTAGGAATAGACTAGGCCATGGATACGAATGGAGTCATCAATCTAAAGAATCGAAAAATGATATTTGAGAAGAAGTCCCTATGCATAGTCATTCCATTAGACTTGGCTGAAGGAGCGTGCTACACTGAACCAGTCTGCGACGATGAAATGGATGAAGAATTGGATCATATCTACAAGATAACTGCGTGAGATCAGGATTGGGTCAATTCGATTGTAGAAGAGAGAATATTGTGGGAGCATGCTGAGTTCTGCACGTTAGACTCAGATGAAGAAGACGAATGATGGCATAACTGGTTGAATGAAGTAACAACGTTAAACTGCGACATGATGACGAGGTCATTGTGTTGCGTAAGAGCCCAAGATCGAGATCTACTGGTGTATGATGGGTTGATAGTGGTGGACAAATTCCTAACCAAATTTGAGCACGTAGTACCAGAACACTAGAGGTTCAAGGCATTAAAATGGATGCTGCAGGTGATGCCTGCACGCTAGTGGGGAACACATGAAGGAACTTTTGAAAATTGGCATGGCTTCCAAAGGATAATGCAAATAAGGTTTGGGAAGCTGGAACTATGAATAACTGAAAAATACGACAGACGCGATGACTCGCATATGCACCTTACCAGATGGACCCAGGCCTACGGGGAAGAACCCTAGCCGAAGTGGGTACACTTATTTTACCATACCCTAGATGTCATCGCAACGAACTGGTATACTGAAACAGAAATCTGACATGGTATAGGCGAATGGGATATCTTGCGTGAAGGATTTTTATTAACATTCTTATTTGAAGACCAATGGATGGATATTGTTGACGATGTGTTGCAAGCTGTGAAGGCCGCCATTTTTAAAGTACCACTGGAACCAAAGGAAATAATGCAGCCAAATTGGTCACATCAGTTGAGCTAGGCCCTAGAATGCTACAATGTGCAAGTAGAAGATGATGATGATGACCCCAAAAACATCAATATTCTGAAGACAGAGGGGAGTTGCAAGGTTCATGGACCAACAATCAAGGATCCTAACATCACTGCACACCTGAAAACAAAGCAAGTAAACATTGGTACGAAGGAGGAGCTGAAGTATGCCACGCTTGGGGACTACTGGGATGATGCCACGATGGAGAAAGTCGTCGAATTATTGCGAGAATATCAAGATTTATTCTCGACTAAAATCACAGAGTTAAAAGGAATCCTCAGCAACGTGGGAATGATGAAGATATGTTGAAAATGCAACAAGATGATGGAGCTTAGTGAAAAGAAGTCGCCTTCACTAAGTGGGTCCGCTGGCTATTTTTGGCGCAAAGTCTATTTTCAGACTATGTCTATTTTTAGGCATATGGATCATGGTCTATGAGTTGCAGGATGCTATTTGTGGATGATTGGTCATGTTGGTAAAAATAGATGGACTTCTATTTTTAGACTATGGGTGGAGTCTATTTTTATACTGCCAGCCAAAAATAGAACAGTCGAATGTTATTAGCTCTTAATAATATTTGTACTCTAAACATTATCTTATCCTCTTGCAGCACTTCAGTTCGAGCTACGAATGTGGCACATGCAACTGTAAGAAGGAAATATGCTTTTCCTATGGATTAGTTAAGCTATTGCATGATGGACGTCAGTTAGAACTCATGTGATTGATTTTGGTGGAGTTGATGGAGTTGTGTTCAGTTTGACTTAGTTGAACTAGTTG